>JAACNH010000338.1:0-32184 GCA_019447015.1 Hymenochirus boettgeri
TACCCCACATTAGGTGTGTTCCCCGACATTCCCCTTTATATAGAGAGGATTATGGGTAATGTACCGTACAGGGCCGCGTATGAAATCTCCGTACCCCACATTAGGTGTGTCCCCCAACATTCCCCTTTATAAAGAGAGGATTATGGGTAATGTACCGTACAGGGCGGTGTATGAAATCTCCGTACCCCACATAAGTGTGTCCCCCAACATTCCCCTTTATATATAGAGGATTATGGGTAATGTACCGTACAGGGCCGTGTATGGAATCTCCGTACCCCACTTGGGGTAGGGAGAGAGAAATATTGGGGTAGGGAGAGAGAGAAATATTGGGGGAGGGAGAGAGAAGTATTGGGGTAGGGAAAGAGAAATATTGGGGGAGGGAGAGAGAAATATTGGGGGTAGGGAGAGAGAAATATTTGGGTAGGGAGAGAGAAATATTTGGGTAGGGAGAGAGAAATATTGGGGTAGGGAGAGAGAAATAGTGGGGGAGGGAGAGAGAAATATTGGGGGAGGGAGAGAGAGAAATATTGCTCACGTCACAGCAATACAGTTAGGGGTTCCTTTATTTGGACACAGTATCTTTGCTAAGGACCAACTAACATCCGTACCTGAGTCGCAGGATCTTTTGGTTGGCGTGGTTAGAGAGACGTGGGCTGTGTCTGTACAGGGGCCACCTAAAGGGAAACAGAAGAACAAGTCAGGAACCCAAGGTTGGCTGGAGACCTCAAATCTCCTTTTCTATCAAACAATATGGTCCTCCCTATCTAAGGACCTTCTAGGCTCAGGAATAAGGTTCCTGACTACTGTCTATAGATCTGTAAAGGAAAATAGTCAAACATTACAATGTCCCAGAAGGTACCAGGGTATCATTTAACAACCCGCTGTCCACTCCTCCACCCGCTGTCCACTCCTCCACCCGCTGTCCACTCCTCCACCCGCTGTGTCCACTCCTCCACCCGCTGGAGGGGAATATTTGGATTTACAGTAAACAAAGTGAATATGCAGCCTGGAGGTGAAGAATTGGGCACAATGTTTGTATGTTCCCCACCTGGCACTAATGTGAAGACATATCTCTCAGAGGGGAGGTGGGCACAATCCGTGGATAATTAAACACAAATAGAAGAAACGGGGAATAGGTGGGAGGAGGAAGCTGTAAGGGCCAAGGATTGTGTAACAAATCCCACGGGCTACGGTCAACGGCTCGGAAATGAACAGCTTCAAAAGAGCATCACAGACAAGAAAGCGAACCAGAGGGAGAAGAGAAATGTTCATAGTGAGTGTTGGGAAAACTGTTCATGTTGGAAAAGAGGGAATATGGCTGGGAATATGGAGTGGATGGAATCGCTCCGGGGGGGAGCAGAAAGAGAGACACTGCTTTTATATTATATTATTGTAATACATATATGGACTTTCAATGGGGAGGTGCCTGGAATAGATCCTTATAAAAATCTCTCAACTACGTAGCTAAGAGGTTTTTATAACCTTCCCCATGAGAGCTGTCCCCATTAACAATAAAACCCTTCCTTTAATTTACGTAAAAAATGTTTTATAGGGCACAGACATGACAGGAATTCATACCTTTAACCAAGACACACCGACATTCAATTTCCCTCACGTTCACGGAGGTTTAACTGCGATGTCCCTGTGGTGACTCGTCAGTGCAGGCTTAGGAGACCGGATGGCTTTCCTACGAGTCATGGGGGCTTGTGAAAATTAATGTGAAATTCTATTGTAATATAACAGGCATTGTGGTTGAGGGTGTTTAATTTTTTACATAAAAAAAATGGCCCCCAAAAACACATTTATTTAAAAAGATAATTCAACCTTATGTATACAGAATAATATGCCCTATGACAGGGTAAATAAGGTTTATAAAGTCACTCGGAAAATTCCCTGCCCTGTATAAAAAGCAATTAATAAAAGTACCGTATATACTCGAATATAAGCCAAGGTTTTCAGGCTATAAAAAAAAGCCTGAAAACTGAACCTCAGCTTATATTTGAGTCACTCATCTCAGTGTGAAATTCGGCTGACGCTCACTCCGCATTTATTGGCTGGGGGGCAGATGCAGAGCGAGTGGCTGCTGGATTTCTCACTGAGCGGCCACATTGCACACAGAAGTGCCGTAACTGGATTGAAGGACTACACCGGCAAGGTACCATACAAGGAACACTGGGACCGCTCAGCTATTGGGGGGAGGGGCGACAGTATCCCATACAGTCACCCCCATTCCTGCCACTGCAGAGTTTTGAAAAATAAAACTCCCAGCAACTAAAGCCTGTGGGCGTTGTAGGTTTCAAAACATTTGGAGAGAGTGCCAAATGAATGGGGGGGTTATGTGTGGGATTAATGTCATTACAGGGCAACTAATACCTTAAAAATTAAAAGATGCTTCTGATTCTGTATTGTTTAGAGGCTTTGGTTCACTTAAATGAATTCCCACACAGTAGTTGCATACACTACAGTGTCAATACAGAATCAAATGGCAGCAGTGGTCATAATTTTAACTCTCGGCTTATACTTGAGTCAATCATGTTTTCCTAATTTTTTCAAGTAAAAAATAGGTTTACCCGGCTATACTCGAGTGTATTCATGTATATGTCAGGGAACTCAGTCCGTATACCTTTATTACACTGTAAGGGGCACATTATCCCTAATATTATATTACTTATTATAATTATATAATTATATTTCTATATAATACATAAGGCTCTGGATTGGAATGGGGAGGTACATTGAAATATATCTACTATATAAAGTAGAAATCTTGTATGTATGTCTGTCTGTCTGTGCTCACCACACAGCCACAACCCTGAATGACTCAACATAATGGCGACACCGTGAAGTCCAAGTTTGACCAATAAAAAATCCTGCACATCACTGCCAGAGTGTGATTCCCCAATTCGGCTAACTAGGGAAGAGGCCTGGGCTTGTGTTGGTGCCCGACCTTAAAAACACAGACACAGAGACTTCAGTCAGTTGAACAACAACAGTGTAATGTACGGCACACCAACTCACAGTGCACACACACTTACAACGGACTTCATAACGAGGGTACCAGACATTCCCTTAGGATCTGTTTGAACACATTACAATTTGCTCCTGAGAAGGGTTCAAAATAAACCCTGGAAAAAAAAACTGTGTACTATGGTGAGATGAATGACATTTATATAAAGATATAAACCCTGGAAAGGACTATGTTACTATCAGGTGATATGAATGACATTATATACAAATATAAACCCTGGAAAGGGATGTGTTACTATGGTGATGAAGACATTTATATACAAATAAAACCCTGGAAGGACTGTGTTACTATTGGTGATATGAATGACATTTAGTACAAATATAAACCCTGGAACGACTGGGTTACTATGGTGATTGAATGACATTTATATACAGATATAACCTGGAAGATGTGTGAACTATTGGTGATATGAATGGACATTACTATACAATATTAAACCCTGGAACGACGTGTTACTATTGGTGATATGAATGAATTATATACAATATAAACATGGAAAGAATTATGTTATATTGGTGATAGGAATGCCATTTATATAAAATATAAACCCTGGAAAAGTCTGTTGTTACTATTGGTGATATGAAGACATTATATACAGATAAAACCTGGGAGATGTGTTACTTATTGGTATATGAATGGACATTATATACAAAGAGAAACCTGGAAAGTCGTGCTTACTTTGTGATATGAAATGACATTTATATACAGATATAAACCTGGGAAGACTGATTGTACTATGGTGATATGAATGACTTTATATTACAATATAAACCCTGAAAGTCTGTGTTATATTGGTGATATGAAATGACATTGTATACAAATATAAACCTGGAAAGAGACTGTGTACTATTGGGATTGAATGGACATTTTATACAAATAAACCCTGGAAAAACGGTGTTACTATTGGTGATATGAATGGACATTTATATCCCCAATATCAACTGGAAAGGGACGGTGTTTATCGGTGAATGAATGACATTATATACAAATATAACACCCTGGAAAGACTATGTTACTATCGGTGATATGAATGACATTTATATACAAATTATAAACCCATGGAAAGACTATGTTACTATTGGTGATATGGTCTGAATGACATTTATATACAAAACTAAAACCCTGGAAAGATATGTTACTATCGGTGAAGGATATGGACATTATTTACAAATACTAAACCCTGGAAAGACTCTGTTTATCGGTGATATCGAAGTGACATTTATATACAGATATAATCCAACCCTGGAAGACTGTGTTACTATTGGTGATATGGAATTGACATTTAATACAAAATATTAAACCCTGGGAAGATGTGTTACTATGGTGATATGGAATGACATTTATATACAATATATAAACCCTGGAAAGACTGTGTTACTAGTGGTGAGATGAATGGACATGTTATATACAAATATAAACCCTGGAAATGAGACTGCTGTGTACTATTTGGTGATATGAATTGACATTATATACAACTAAACCGGGAAATGACTATGTTACTATCGGTGACATGAATGACACTATACGACATATAAACTGAACGACTGGAGGACTTGTACTATGATGTTTGATATCAATATACGGAAGACGTTGTTAGTGATATACATTAACAGATAATAAACCCTGGAAAGGACTGTGTTACATTGGTGATATGAATGACACTTTATATACGAATATAAACCCTGGAAAGACTGATGTTACTATTGGTGATATGAATGACATTTATAGACAAATATAACCTGAAAGACTGTGTTACTATCGGTGATATGAATGACGATTTATATACAAATATAAACCCTGGAAGGACTGATCGTTACTTATGGTGATATGAATGACATTATATACAAATATAAAACCCTGGAAAGGACTGTGGTTACTACGCGTGATAGTGATGACATTTATATACCCAACATAAAACAACCTGGAAAGACTTGGTTACTATTGGTGATATGCATGACATTTATACAGAATAAACCATCGGGAAAGGACTGTGTTACATTGGTGATATGAATGATATTATCTACAGATATATAAACCCTGGGAAGTGACGTAGTTAAATTGGTTGATATGAATGACATTTATATACAAATATAAAACCTGGAAAGGACTGTGTTACTATTGTGATATGAGGAAATTTTTATACAATATAAACCCTGGAAAAAGACTGTTGTTACCTTGTATTGGACTATAATTCCTACGAATACTGTACTATGGTGATATGAATTACATTATTACAAAAGAAACCCTCGGAAAGACTGTGTTACTATCGGTGATATGGGAATGACATTTAACAAATACAACCCTGGAAAAGACTGTGTTACGTATTTTCGGTATATAGAAACCACATGTTGCGGTATTGTCATGTAAGAAAATTTAAACGCGCCTCCTGGAAGTGACCACAACCCCCAGATATTTCTTCATGGCCACACCCCAACCCACAGTCATGCTATACCACAAACCATTAAGAGACCGAGCCCCCAAAGTAACTGCCATGCCCACCAAATGTGTGAGCATGCACCAGATATTGTGGCTTTTCTAAAAAAAAAAAGCCCTTATGGGTCCACCCACATTTTTTGGTTAAATAAATCAGGCCACCCCCAACAAAAACACTCACAGGTACGTCCCAGAATACACCCACATCATGTCTATGCCTCCAAAAACACAGGCACAACTCCCAAAACCAAACCCACACCCCAAAACACATCTCACACCCCAAATATCACCACCACCATAAGTCACGCAAGCCTCATGGAACCTCAGAACGCCCCCCAGACCGTCCCACCCTAGAATGCTTGGTGCCCCCACCCACCGCAACATCCCGGACACGCCCATCCACCCTATTCAAACGGGGAAGGTTTGGGGGATACGGACTACATGGGAGTACATGCATTACTGGGATTAAGCACCCCCAGCCACACATGCAACATGTCACAACACTTCACAGGACAGTTACAACTAAAAGAACAAACGACATTCATGGCCACTTTCAATTCGCCCAGAAAGAACGTTATTGCTTGGTATTTGTATAGTCAATCTTAAAGTGGTCTGTGCAAGGATTACCAGGGCGAAGATTCAATAAAAGTGCTATTTTCCAAACCTGATTGGTTGGGGGCTCTAAATTTATCACCATTTTAGGCTGTGCTTCTGCTACACGTACGCCCTTTCCTGAATACCCCTCACAGGTTTTGCACAAAAAGGTTGACACAAGGCTCACCTACGGTGCAAAAAATAGAGCACGCTTAATAAAACACATAGAGGCCTAGACAGTGGCAAACAGAATGAAGCCCGACTTTAACAACACAGACAAAGAGCCAAATCGTCACTGATCAGAGACACTGACCGCCCGTAGCGCTCACGGGCTGCGATCTTCAGAAGATAAAATTCAACAGTTTTCCCACGGCAACTTTCATTGTAGCATGTTTCACCCCAACCCAACATATGTTATTTACCTCCAAGTGGAAAAAACAACTGATACAAATGGGTTATAATGGTTCTTACAATAAAAATGTGTGTTATACGTCCTCAACAATGTACCTCCTCAACTAAAAATAGTACATAAAACATGACGTACATTTACTAAACCGTGCACTGCTTTTACGACCTGTTATTCCATCTAAGCCAAAGGAGAGAGAAATATTGGGGATCGGGAGAGAGAAATATTGGGGTAGGGAGAGAGAAAATTGGGGGGTAGGGAGAGAAATATTGGGGGGAGGGAGGAGAGAGAAATATTGGGGGAGGGAGGAGAAAATATGGGGGAGGGAAGAAGAGAAAGAGTTTTTTTTTAGGGAGAGAGAGAAATAGTGGGGTAGGGCGAGAGAGAAGAGGGGGGGAGGGAGAGAGAGAAATAGTGGGGTGGGGAGAGAGAGAAAATAGTGGGTGGGGGTGGAGGAAGAGAATAGTGGGGTAGGGAGAGAGAGAAATAGGAGCGCGAGAGGAAATATGGGGTAGGGGAGAGAGGAAATATGGGGGGAGGGAGAGAGAAGAGAGAGAAATATTGGGGGAGGGAGAGCGACAGAGGGGGAGGAGAGCGCAATATTGGGGGAGGCGAGGAGAAATCGGGGGGGGGGGGGGGCGGGCGGGGCGCGGCCCGTGGTGGTACGGCGAGGCTTGTCCCTCGTGGGTCGGGCCGAGCCCTGGGGGCGCGCGCGCGAGCAACCATTTGGCTCCGGTTCAGGGCCGTATCGCGCCCTCGGGGTTTTATTGCAGCGCCTCCTGGAAGAACAGGGAGGGGCCTTAACGGAGCGACGAAGAAAAAAAGCGCCCCTAGGCGTGGCCCCGCAAACGAAGATCAACAGCCAACCCCCCCGGGGTCGCCATCGAAGCGTAACGGCTGAAGGGCTCCAGTGAAGAAAGAACACCATCCATAAGCCCCCACGGTGGGGTATGCGGATAACTACCTCGACGCAAACGATCGGGAGCAACCCTCACGTAGACGAAGCGAGAAACCCCCAGCCACCACCACGGGGGTGAGGGACGCAGAGCCAACTATGGCGGGCTCGGGAGAGCGAAAGGGGCCGTAGGGGAGAGGCGAGGAACACCACTGGGGAGATGGGAGCAGAGAAAGGATGGATGGAGAGAGAGAAATAGTGGGGTAGGGAGAGAAATATTGGGGTAGGGAGAGAGAGAAATATGGGGGGAGGGGGAGCAGCGAATATTGGGTGAGGGACCGAGAAGAAATAGCTGGGGTGGTCGGAGAAGAGAGAAAATATTGGGGGGTAGGGGGAGGGAGAGAGAAATAGTGGGGGAGGTAGGGAGAGAGAAATAGTGGGGGGGGAGGGAGAGAGAAATAGTGGGGTAGGCGAGAGAGAAAATTGGAGGCGGGAGAGAGAGAAATATTGGAGGGAGGGGGGGAGATCGAGACGAGAGAAGTAGGTGGGGTGGGTAGGGGAAAGAGGAAAATTGGGGGAGGGAGACGAGACATATTGGGGGTAGGGGAGGAGAGAACTATGGGTAGGGAGAGAGAGAAAATATTTGGGTAGGGGAGAGAGAAATATTGCGGCGTAGGGAAGGGAGAAATGTGGGGGGGGAGAGAGGAAAATTGGGGGAGGGAGAGGAGAGAAATAGTGCTAACGTCCAGCCCATCCAGTTAGGGGTTCCTTTTTGGATGTGGACCAGTATCTTTGCAAGGACCAACTAACATCCGTACCTGAGTAGCAGGTCTTTGGGTTGGCGTGGTTAGAGAGACGTGGGCTGTTGTCTGTAAGGGGGGCCCCTGAAAGGGAAACAGAAAGAAACAATTCAGGAACCCAAGGTGGCTGGAGGACCCAAAAGTCCTTTTTCTATCAAACAATATGGTCCTCATATCTAAGGGACCTTCTTGGCTCAGAATAAGGTTCCGACTACGTTGTAGATAAGATTATAAAGGAAAAATAGTAAAACATCACAATGCCCAGAAGGTACAGGGGATCATGTAAAACCCGCGTATCCAACTCCTGCCACACGGTCCATCCTCATCCCGCTGCACGCCTCAACCTGCTGTCCACACCTTACCACCCGTGTCACCCTCCACCCGCTGGAGGGGAATATTGGATTACAAGTAAAACAAAGTGAATATGCAGCCTGGAGGTGAAGAATTGGGCACAATGTTTGTATGTTCCCCACCTGGCACTAATGGTTACGCCATATCTCAGAGGGGAGGTGGGCACAATCCGTGTATATAAACACAATAGAAGAACCGGGGACTAGGTAGGGAGGAAGCTTTAAGGGCAGGATTGTGTACAAATCCCCCGATACTGTCACCGGCTCCGGAAATGAACAGACTTCAAAAGAGAATCACAGAACAGAAAGAACCAGAGGGAGAAGAGAAATGTTCATAGTGCAGATGTTGGAAAACCTGTTCATGTTGGAAAGAGGAATATGGCTGGGTAATATGGACGTGGACTGGAATCGCCTCTCGGGGGGAGCAGAAAGAGAGACACTGCTTATATTTATTATTCGTAATACATATATGGACTTTCAATGGGGAGGTGCCTGGAATAGATTCCTAGAAAAATCTCTTCAACGACGTAGCTAAGAGGTTTTAGAAACCTACCCATTGCAGAGCCTGTCCCACTAACAATAAAGCCATTCCGGTTGATCTTCACGTAAATGTTTTATATGCGGGCACAGACATGAACGGAATTCATCCCTTTAACCAGCACCGACACTCATCCCTCACCGGTTACACGGAGTTAAATGCCGATGGTCCTGTGGATTGACTCTGTTCAGTTGCAGCCTAGAGACACGGATATTGTCTTTCCTCCGAGTCATTGGGGCTTGGAAATTACTGAAAGTCTCTATGGTTTTAATGATAACAGCCATGGGGTTTGGTTGAGGGTGTAATTTATTTTAATAACAAAATGGCCCAAAAACACCATTTTTTAAAAAGAAATTAAACCTCTGTAATACAAGCAATAATATGCCCCATTACCGGGTAATAAAGGTTTATAAGTCAACCGACTTCCCTGCATGTATAAAAGCATCAAAGTACCGTAGTATACTCGAATAAAGCCAAGGTTTCAGGTATTAAAAAAAAAGCCCGGAAAAATGAACCTCAGCTATATTTGGAGTCATCATATCAGTGTGAAAATTCGGGCTGACGCTCAACTCCGATTTATTGGCGGTGGGGCAGATGCAGAGCGAGTGATGCTGGATTCTCACCTGAGCGGCCACCATTGCCACAGAAGTGCCGTAAACTGGATTGAAGACTTACACCGGCAAGGTACATAACAATGAAAACTGGGGCAGCTATTGGGGGGGAGGGGACAGTAATTCCCAACAGTCACCCCAAATTCTTGCCACTGAAGATGTTTGAAAACTACAATCAGCAACTAAGCTGCTGGGAGTTGGTAGTTCAAACATTGGAGGCCATGAAGGGGGGTAATGGTGGGATTAAGTCCATACAGGGAACTAAATACCTGAAACAAATAAAAATTGCCTTCTGCCATTCTGTATTGGGTTAAGGCTTTCTTCCTTAAATGAATTCCACACAGTAGTTGCATACACCTACAGGTCAATACAGAATCAAATGGACAGCAGGGTTCATAATTTTAACTCTCGGCGATACTGAGTCAATAGTTTTTCCTAATTTTTTCAAGTTAAAAAATAGGTCCATGGTTATTACTTACCCGAGTAAGATGGATATGGTCAGGGAAACTCCTAAGTATATCCTGAGAATTAGCACTGTAAGGGGCACATTATCCCTAATAGTATATTACTTAGTATAATTATTCGTAATGCTATTTCTATATAATACATAAGGCTTGGATTGGAATGGGGAGGTACTTGAAATAATCTTACTATAGTAAAGTAGAACAGAAATCTCGTATGTATGTCCTTGTCTGCTGGTGCCTCACCACACAGCCAAACCCTGAAGATCAACCGAATGGCGACACCCGTGAAGTCCAGTTGGCCCAATTTTAAAAATCCGTGCACATCACTGCAGAGTGTGTTCCCCAATTCGGTAACTCAGATGAAGGGCCTGGGCTCTGTGTTGCTCTGCCCGACTCAACAACACAAACAAAGAGTCCATGTCAGGGACACAACAACAGGGTTAATGTCCGGCTACACAAATCACAGCTGCACACACACTACTAAACGACGTCTATAACAGAGGGAACCAGACATTTCCCTTAGGATCTGTAACAATTACAATTTGTCTGCGAAGGTTCAAATATAAACCCTGAAAACTGTGTACTATGGTGATATGAAATGGGGGGATTGATAACAGATATAAACCTGGAAAGACGATGTTACTATCGGTGATTGAATGACATTTATATACAAATATTAAACCCTGAACGACTGTGTTACTATGGTGATATGATGGACATTTATAACAAATTAACCCTGGAAAGGACTGTGTTACTATTGGTGATATTGAATGGACTTATAGTACAAATATAACCCTGGAAAAGACGTTGTTACTATTGGTGATAGAATGACATTTATATACAGTTATGGAAACCCTTGAAAGACTGTGTTTACTATTGGATATTGAATGACATTTAATATACAAATAGAAACCCTGCGAAAGAACTGTGTTACTATGGTGAGTTGATATGAATGGACATGTAATATACAAAATAAACCATGGAAAGACTATGTTACTATTGGTGATATGAATGACATTTATATCAACTATCAAACTCCTGGAAAGTTTCTGTGTTACATGGTGATATGAATGACATTGATATACAGATATAACCCTGGAAGACGTGTTATATTGGTGATGGAAGGACCATTTATAGACAATACACCTGGAAAGTCTGTGTGATTATGGTGATATGAAGACATTTATATGTACAGATATCAACCTGGGAAGAACTGTGGTATATGTGATTATGATGACATTGAGATACAAAATCTAAACCCGGGAAAGTCTTGTTACATTGGTGATATGAATGCATGTATATACAAATATAAACCCTGGAAAGACTGTGTTACTATGGTGTGATTGAATGACCGAATACAAATATAAACCCTGGAATAGACTGTGTTACTATTGGTGTGATATGAAGACATTTATATACAAATATAAACCCTGGAAAGGGACTGTGTTACTATCGGTGATTGAATGACTTTAAACAAATATAACCTGGAAAGGCACTATGTTACTATCGGGATTATGAATGACATTTATAACCAAATATAAACCCCTGGAAAGACTTATGTACTATCGGTGATATGAATGACATTTATATACAAATATAACCCTGGAAAAGACTATGTTACGACGGTGATATGGAATGACATTTATAACAAATATAAAACCATGGAAAGACTATGTTACTATCGGTGGATATGAAGGACATTTATATACCACTATAAACCCTGGAAAGACTGTGTTACTATTGGTGATAGAACGACATTTATAACAAATATAAACCCTGGAAAGACTGGTTACTTTGGTGATATGAATGACCATTCTATACAGATATAAACCATGGAAAGAAGTGTTACTATTGTGATATGAATGACATGATATAAAATATTAAACATGGAAAGACTATTGTACTATTGGTGCAGAATGACAATTAATACGAATAAAACCCCTGGAAAGACATGTACTATCGGTGACATGACTGGACATTTATATACGAATAAAACCCTGGAAGAGACTATGTTACTATCGGTGATATGAATGACATTTACTATTCAAATATAAACCCTGGAAAAAGACTGTGTACTATCGGTGAATGACTGACATTTATATCACGAATTAAAACCCTGAAAACTGTGTTACTATTGGTGTTATGAATTACCCATGGATATACAAATAAAACCCTGGAAGACGTGTTACTATCGGGATATGAAGTGATATTTATTAACAATATAAACCCTGGAAAGACTACGTATATTGGTGAGATGAATGACATTCATTATTACAAATATCAACCCTGGAAAAGACTATGTACTTAGGTGCTTGAATGACATATCTACAGGACATTAAACACTGGAAAGACTATGTTACTATTGGTTGATATGAATGACATTTATAACAACAATATAAACCCTGGAAGGACGTGTTACTATTGAGTTGATTGAATGATATTTATATAACAAAATATAAACCATGGAAAGACTGACGTACTATTGGTTGATATGAATGACATTATATACAAATATAACCCTGGAAAGACTGTGTTACTATGGTGATGGATATGAAATGACATTATATACAAATATAAAACCCCCTGGAAAGCTGTGTACATTGGTGAGAATGATATTTATATAAAAAATATAAAACCCGGAAGACTTGTTACTATCGGTGATATGAATGACAGCTATATACAAATATAAACCATGGAAAGACTAGTTACTAGAGGTGATCAGGAACCACATTTGCGGTTATTGTCATGGTAAGAAATTTAAAGCGCCTCCTGGAATGTGACCACACCCCCAGATATTTCTGTCATGGCCACACCCCAAACCTCACAGTCATGCTCATACCCCAACCATTAAAGACACGCCCCCAAAGATAACTGCCATGCCCCCAAATGTTGTGAGCATGCCACCAGATATTGTGGCATTCTAAAAAAAAAAGCCATTATGGTCCACCCCCATACATCATGGCCACCCCCCAAACATCAGAGGTACGTCCCAGAATCACACCCACATCATGTCTATGCCTCCAAACATCACAGGCACACTCCCAAACACCACACACACACCCCAAAACATCATATCCACACCCCTAAATATCACAACCACCTAATGTCACGTCCAAGCCTCATGGACACCTCAGACACGCCCCCAGACCGTCCACACCCTAGAATGCTGTGCCCCCACCCACCGCAACATCCCAGACACGCCCCATCCACCTATTCAAACGGGGGACGGTGGGGGGTGTGGGGGATACGGACTACATGGGAATACCTTGCATTACCTGGACTAGCAAGACACCCACTGCCCACATGTCACACACTTCACAGACAGTTAACAACTAAAAGAACACGACATTCATGGCACTTTCAATTCGCACCAGAAGGAACGTTATTGATTGGGATGTAATAGTCAATATAAAGTGGTCCTTGTGCAAGGATTACCAGGGAGATTCAATAAAAGTGCTAATTTTTCCACAACCTGATTGGTTGGGGCTAAATTATCACCATTTTAGACGATAAGAACTTTCATTGAATAACCCTAAAAGTGTGCAAAAAGGTGACACACTGCTCACCTAAGTGCAAAAAATAGAGCCACGCTTAATAAATAAAACACTAGAGGCCTAGACAGTGCAACGAATGGAAGCCCGGACTTTAACAACACAGGGACAAAGAGCCCACAACGTCACAGATCAGAGACAATGACGGCCCGTCAGACGCTCAAGTGCTGGATTCTTCTCAGATACAATCAACATGTTTTCCCCACAGGCAAATTCCAGGTAGCAGTTTCACCAAACTATGTATACTTTACGCTCCAAGTGGACAAAAAACTGATAACATGTATTAGAAGGTTTTAATAAAAATGTGGGTTATACGTCCATCAACAATGTCACCTCCTCAACTCATAAACTATTTACATACAGACGTACATACTAACGTGTCACTTCTTTATCGCCTGTCTCTTCCATCTAAGCCAAACACACACCTGCATGTAACATACTATACCCACATGTGTACACGGGCAACGCCGGGTCCAACTGCTAGTATTAGTGAATATAGTGAATATAGTGAATATATCCCACTTCAACTCCTCATTACCATTACCTCCCCCACGCTGCCTGTACACACTTTAGTTAGAGACATAACTCACTACTCAGCCGTTTTCCTATGTAAGAGATAAAGCAAAAATCCGAAGCACTTTTCTAACCTTTGAGGTTACAGAGTTCGTCCAGTACAGCGAACAGGGACTCTCATTCCTTTCCAGTGAGTCATAGGAATGGCCAGGCTTGGTTCATTGTACCAAATGAACTTCAAAGGTTAGTAAAGTACACAATGTCTGGGTGCCAGGCATTTTGCCAGCGTCTGGGTGCCAGGATTTTTGCCAGATGTACGGGGTGCCAGGCATTTTTGCCAGCGTAATGGGGCCAGGGCCTTTTGCCAGCGTATGGGTTGCCAGGCATGTTTTGCCAGCGCCTGGGGCAGGCATTTTGCAAGCTCGGGGCCAGGCTTTGCCAGCGCCTGGGTGACACAGGCATTTTGCCAGCTTCTGGGTGCATGCATTTGAGCTAGGTGTCTGGGTGCCAGGCATTTTGCCAGTGTCTGGGTGCCAGGCATTTTGCCAGTGTCTGGGTGCCAGGCATTTGCCAGTGTCTGGGTGCCAGGCGTTTAACCAGTGTTGGTTTGACAGTTATTTATATATATATTTTTTAAAATGAGTGCCTTAAAAAAACATTAGGATGTATTTTATGGGAATGATTATTGGGTATGTCCAAATTTTGCATCAGGGCCTATAGCTATGCCACTGAGGGGCAAAATATCCCTTATATATTACACTGTAAGGGGAACATTATCCCTTATATATTACACTGTAAGGGAACGTTATCCCGTATATATTACACAGTAATACGGGGAAACATTATCCCTTATTATATTACACTGTTAAGGGGAAGATGATCCTTATAGCTTACACTGTAAGGGGAACATTATCCCTTATTATATACACTGTAAAGGGGAAAATTATCCCTATAATTACACTGTAAGGGGAAACATTATCCCTTATATATTACACTGTTAAGGGGTACATATCCCATAATAATTACCACTGTAAGGAAGAACATGATCCCTATAATATTAACTGTAAAAAGGGGATGGAACATATCCCCTTATATATTACACGTAAGGGGAACATATCCCTAATATTACACGTAAGGGGAACATTATCCTTATATAGACACTGTAAGGGGAACATTATCCTTATATATACAACTTAAGGGGAACATTATCCTATATAGTTACACTGTAAAGGGGAACATATTCCCGTATATATTACACTGTAAGGGAACAGTATCCCTTATATATTACACTGTAAGGGGAACATTATCCTTTAATAGTAACTGTCAAGGGGGAACATTATCCTTATATATGACACTTAAGGGGAAACATTATCCCGTTATAGTATGACACTGTAGGGGAAACATTATCCTTATATATTACACTGAAAGGGGAAATTATCGTATATATACACTTAAGGGGAACATATCCTTATATATGACAACTGTAAGGGGAAACATTATCCTTATATATTACAATGTAAGGGGAAATGATCATTATATAACACTGTAAGGGGAACATTATCCATGAATATGTACACTGTAAGGGAACGTTATCCCTTATATATTACATCTAAGGGGAACATATCCATTATATATTACACTGTAAGGGGAAACAGTATCCCTTATGTTACATGATACGGGGAACATTATCCCTTATATATACACTGTAAGGGGAACATCGATCCTTATTATTAATTACACTGTAAGGGGAAACATCTACCTATATATTAACTGTAAGGGGAAACATATCATTCATATTACACTGTAAGGGGAAAATATCCCTTAGATATTACACTGTAAGGGGAACATTGTCCTTAAATTATTACACCCGTAAGGGGCACAATCTATCTTATATATTTACACTGTAAGGGGACATATCCTTATATATGACACTGTTAAGGGGAACATATCCTATATATTACATGTAAGGGGAACCTTATCCTTATATATTACACTGTAAGGGGAACATATCCTTATTATTTTAACACCCTGTAAGGGGAAACATTATCCTTATATCTGACACTGTAAGGGGAAACATTTCCGTAATCTGACACTGTAAGGGGAACATTATCCCTTATATATGACACTGTAAGGGGAACATTTACCGTATATATTACACTGTAAGGGGAACATATCCCTTATATATTACCACTGTAAGGGGAACATTATCCCTTATATATTAACTGTAAGTGGGAACGTTATCCCTTATATATAAACTGTAAGGGAAACATTATTTATCCCTTATATATACACTGTAAGGACATTATCCCCTGTATATATTCAACTGTAAAGGGAACGTGTTATCCCGTATATATTACACTGAAGGGAACATATCCCTTATATATACAGGTAAGGGTGAACATTATCCCTTATATATGACACTGTAAGGGGAACATTATCCTTAAATTGATTTACACTGTAAGGGAAATTATCCTTATATTACACTGTAAGGGGAACATACCTTCTATATGACACTAAGGAAACATTATCCCTTATTATGACACTGTAAGGGAACATATCCTTATATATTACCACTGTAAGGGGAACATTATACCTTATATAATTACACTGTAAGGGGAAAAACATTATCCCTTATATATAACTGTTAGGGAACATACCCTTAGATATTACACTGTAGGGAACTTATCCCTTAATATACATGTAAAGGGAAAACATTATCCCTTATAAGTACACGGTTCAGGGGAACATTATCCCTTATATATTACATGTAACGGGAACTATTCCCTTATATATTTACACTGTAAGGGGAACGATCCCTTATATATACACTGTAAGGGGAACATTATCCCTTTATATACCACTGTAAGGGGAACATTAGTCCTTATATATTAAACGTAAGGGGAACGTATCCCTTATATATTACACTGTAAGGGGAACGTTATCCCCTATATATACACTGTAAGGGGGAACGGATCTCTTATATATTACACTGTAAGGGGACCGTTATCCTTATATTACCACAGTAAGGGGAAACGTTTTATCCCTTATATTTACACTGTAAGGGAACGTTATCCTTATATATACAACGTAAGTGAACATATCCGATATATACACTGTAAGGGGAAAATATCTATTATACACTGTAAGGGAACATATACCTTATATATTACACTGTAAGGGGAACATATCCCTCTATAGTACACTTGTAAGGGGAACATTATCCCTTATATATGAACTGTAAGGGGAACATTATCTCCTTATATATTACACTGGTTAAGGGGAACATTACCCTTATATATTACACGTAAGGGGAACATTATCCTATATATGACACTGTAAGGGGAACATTATCCGTATATATTACACTGTATGGGGAACATTATCCCTTATCTTATTACCTGTAAGGGGAAAATTCATTCCTTATATAGTACACTGTAAGGGGAAAACATTACCCTTATATATTACACTGTAAGGGGAACATTATCCCCTTATATATTACACTGTAAGGGGAACATTATCCCTTAATATGACCCTGTAAGGGGAACATTATCGTATATAATTACACTGAGGGGAACATATCCTTATATATTACACTGTACGGGGAAACATTATCCTTATATATACATGTAAGGGGAACTAGCCCTTATCTATTACACTGGACGGGGAACATTCTCCCTTATATATTACATGTAAGGGGAACATTTATCCCTTATATATGACACGTAGGTGGAACATTATCCCTTATATCTGACACGTAAGGGGAACATTATCCCTTATATATTACACTTAAGGGGAAATTATGCCCTAATAGTACACGGTGAGGAGAAAGGATCCCTTTATATTACACTGTAAGGGAACATTCTCCCTTTATATATTACACTGTAAGAGAAAACATATCCCTTATATATACACTGTAAGGAAATATCACTTATTATATTACACTGTAAGGGAGAACATTTTATCCCTTATATATTAACAATGTAAGGGGAACATTATCCCTTATATCTGACACTGTATGGGGGAACATTATCCCTTCTATATTACACTGGACTGTAAGGGGAACCTTATGCCTTTAAGTATATTACACTGTAAGGGAACATGATCCTTAATATTACACTGTAAGGGGAAACAGGTATCCCTTATAATTACACGGTAAGGAGAAAACATTATCCCTTTATAATTACACGTGTAAGGGGGAACATTAATCCCTTATATATTACACCTGTAAGGGGAAAAAATTATCCCTGATATATTACACTGTAAGGGGAACATATATCCCTTAATATGACATGAAGGGGAACAGTATCCTTATATATTACAATGTAACGGGGGACATTTATCCCTTATATAGTACAATGTAAGGGGAACTTTATCCTTAATATATTAAACTGTAAGGGGAACATTATCCTTTATAGGACACTGTAAGGGGAACATATCCCTTATATGATGACACGTTAAGGGAAACATTTAATCCTAGATATTCCATGTAGGGGAACTTATTATCCCTTATATATTACATGTAAGGGGAACTTATCCTTATATATTTTACACGTAAGGGGACAACATTATCCCTTATATATACCGTAAAGGGGAAACATTATACCTTATATATTACATGTAAGGGGAACATTATCATTATATATGACACTGTAGGGGAAATTCCTTATATCTGACACTGTAAGGTGAATGAACATTTCTCTATATATTACACTGTAAGGGGAAACATATCATTATATATGCAATGTAAGGGGCACATATCCCGATATTTACACGTTTAAGGGGAACATTATCCCTATATATACACTGTAAGGGGAAATTTATCCTATATATATTACACTGTAAGGGGAACATTATCCCGTATATCTTTACACGAAGGAGGAACATATCCCTTATTCAGTTACACGTAAGGGGACCATTAGCCTTATTATGATACACTGAAGGAGAAACATATCCCTTCTATATTACACTGTAAGGGGAAAATTATCACATTATAATTACACTGTAAGGAGAACAGTATCCCTTATTATACACTGTAAGGGGAACCTTATCCCTTATATATGACACTGAAGGGGACACATTCTCCTTATATATTACACTGTTAAGGGGGAACATTATCCGTATTATATTACACTGTAAGGTGAAACATATCCTTATATATTTACACTGTAAGGGAACAGATCCCTCATATAGAACTGTAAGGGGACATTATCCCTTTATATACACTGTAAGGGGGAAACATTATGCTTTATATAGTTACCACGTAAGGAGAGAAAACATGATCCCTTATATAGTACAACTGTAAGGGAACATTATCCCTATATATACCACTTAAGGAGACTTATCCTTATATAGGACACTGTGTAAGGGAACAGTATCCTTATATATGACACTGTAGGTGAACAGTATCCCTTTATATTGACACTGTAAGGGGAACCTTAATCCCTAATATGGACAACTGTAAGGGGAACATTAGCCCTTATTCTATGACCCTGTAGAGGGGAACATTATCCTTATATGACACTGTAAGGGAACATATCCCTATATAGGGGACACTGTAAGGGGACATTATCCCTTATAATGACACGTAAGGGGAAATTATCCCCTGATATATGACACTGTAAGGGGAACATTATCCCGTATATATTACACTGTAAGGGGACCATTATCCTTATAATGACACTTGTAAGGGGAACATTATCCCTTAGATATTACACTAAGGGGCACAGTATCCCTTATTATATACATTGTAGGGGACCATTATCCCTTATGATTACACTGTAAGGGGAACATTATCCTATCATATGCCACGTAAGGGGAACATTATCCCTTATATATACCACTGTAAGGGGAACATTTATCCCTATATAGTCACGTAAGGGACCATTATCCCCTTATATATTACACTGTAAGGGGAAACATTATCCCTTATATATTCACTGTAAGGGGAAAAATTTCCCTTATATATTACACTGTAAGGGGAACATATCTTTTCTATATACACTGTAAGGGGGAACATCTATCCCTTATATTGACAGTATGGGGACATGATCCTTATATATTACCACTTGTAGGGGAAAGGAACTTATCCTATATATACAACTTAAGGGGAACATTATCTCTTATATATTACACTGTAAGGGGACATTATCCCTTTATATATACACTGTAATGGGAAAAATTACTCGTATAGATGACAGTTAAGGGGAACTTATCCCTTATATATATTACCACTGTACGGGGAAAACATTATCCTTTATATTACACGGTAAGGGGAATTATCCCTTATATATTACACTGTAAGGGGAACTTTTCCCTTATTATATTACACTGTAAGGGGAACTTGCCTTATATATACACTGTAAGGAGAACATGATCCCTGATATATTACACTTAAGGGGACATTATCCCTTATATATACCACTGAAGGAGAACATTATCCTTATATTTACACTGCTAAGGGGAAATCATAGCCATTAGATATTACACTGGAAGGGGAACATTATCCCTTCATATTACACGTAAGGGGGAACAGTATCCCTTATATATTACACGTAAAAAAAAAAAATAATGGGAACAGTTATACCATATATGACACTGTAAGGGGGAAACATATCCTTTATAGACACTGGGTAGGGGAAACATTATCCTATATATTTACACGGTAAGGGGAACATTATCCCTTATATAGCCACTGTAAGGGGAACATATCCCTTATATTATGCACTGTAAGGGGAACTTATCACCGTATATATGTCACTGTAAGGGGAATCACTATCCTTATATATTACCGAAGGGGAACATTACCTATATATGAACTGTAAGGGGACATTATCCATTATTATTTACAACTTCAAGGGGAAACCATTATCCCTTATATATAGTACCCTGCAGGGGAACATATCCTTATTATATTACACTGTAAGGGGGAACATTATCCCTATATATACACTGTAAGGGAAACATTCCTTATATAAGAAACTGTAAGGGGAACATATCCCTATATATGGCACACGGGTAAGGGGAAACATTATCCCTTAATCATATTACACTGTAAGGGGAACATACCCCTTATAATACACTGAAGGGGAACATATCCTTATATATTTACCACGGATAAGGGGGAACATTATCCCTTATATATTACATGTAAGGGGAAACATTATCTTTATATTTACACTGTAAGGGAAACATTATCCCTATATATGTCACTGTAAGGGGAACATTATCCTTTATCTGACACTGTCGAGGGAGAAACATTACCCTTATATATTTACACGGTAAGGGGAACATTTATCCCGATAATTACACGGGTAAGGGGAACATTTATCCCCTATAGATTACACGTAAGGGAAAAGTATCAGTATATATTACACTGTAAGGAGAACATTTATCCTTATATATTACCTGATTAAGGGAAACATTTCCCTTTATATCAATGTAAGGGGAGAACATGATGCCTTATTATATTACCATGTAAGGAGAACATGATCCCTTAGAATTACACGGGTAAAGGAACATTATCCTTATTATATAACACTGTAGGGCGGAACTTATCCTATATATTACACTTGTAAGGGGGAACTGTGATCCCTTATATATTACCACTGTAAGGCGGCACATTTATCCTTATATATTACCCACTGTAGGAACCAATCCCGTATATATTTACACGTATGGGGAACACATTTATCCCCCCCACTTAGATATTACACTTGTAAGGGAACCTTATACCTTATATATTGACACTGTAAGGGGAAAGTTATCCTTATATATTACACTTGTACGGGGAACATGTATCCCTGAAGATACACTGTCAAGGGGAACATTATTCCCTGAATATTACACTGTAAGGGAACATTTCCTTATTTTTATATTACACTGTAAGGGGAAACATAGCTCCCACCATATGTAAAATATACAAGAAGGAATGTTATGTACACACAATAAGCTATACCCTCATACTGTACTGTCTAAGGGAAAACCAAGTAGGCAGCACCCACCCATAGGTATAAATATAAAGATACAGGGAGAAGGAATTGTACATCAATAAGCTATACCTTAATACTGTACTGTCTAAGGGAAACAATATGGCAGCTCCCACCATAGTATAAATATACCGAGAAGGAATGTTCTACATACAAATAAGCTATACCCTCTACTGTACGGTTCTAAGGGAAAACACTTATGGAGCTCCCACCCCTTTATGTATAAATATCCAGAGAAGGAAATGTTATGTACACTACAATAAGCTAACCTCATACTGTACTGCTCTAAGGGGAAACAATATGGCCAGCTCCCACCCATTATGGATAAATATGCAGAGAAGGATGTTCTGCTTACACACCAATAAGCTCTACCCTCTTACTGTACTATCTAAGAGGAAACAATATAAACAGCTCCCACCCGATGTATAAATGATAAGGAGAAGATGTTCTAATGGAATAATATGGCAGAGCGCCCACCATAGGTTAAAGATAAATTACAGAGAAGGAAATGTTCTGTGACACACAGAGTGAAGCTATACCTCATACTGTTGTATGTCTAAGGGAAAACCAATATGGCAGCTCCCACCCATAGATAAAATACAGGAGAAAGGATGTCTGTACACACATAGGTATACCTCATACGTACTGTCTAAAGGGAACAATATGGCAGCCCCCCCCAATTATGTAAAATTGTAAATATACAGAGAAGGACTGTTCTGTACATTACAAGAGCTATATCCTCATACGTACTGTCAAGGGAAACAATATGGCAGCTCCCACCCCATTATGTATAAATATACAGAGAAGGGAAGTCTGTAAATACAATAACAGCTATACCCTCATACTGTTTACGTCTAAGGGAAAAACAATAGGGAGCTCCCCACCCATATGTATAATATATTAAATATACAGAGAAGGAATGTTCTGAAATACAAGCAAGTCTACCCTCATACTGTCTGTCTAAGGGAAACAATATGGCAGCTCCCACGATATGTATAAATATACAGAGAAGGACTGTTCTGTACACACAATACAGCTATACCCTATACTGTCCGCTAAGTGGAAATGCCAAAATGGCAGCTCCCACCTATGTATAAATAAATATACAGAGAGGGAATGTTCTGTACACACAATAAGCTATACCCTCCCATACTGTACGGTTAGGGAACACAATTAAGCAGCTCCCACCCATAGGTATAAATATACAGAGAAGGAATGTTATGTACACAAATAAAGCTTAACCCTCATACGTACTGTCTAAGGGAAACATATGGCAGCTCCACCATTCAATATTATAAATGATATATACAGAGAAGGAAATGTTTATGTAAACACAATAAGTTATACCCTATTACTGTACTGTCGTAAGGGAAACTCAGGGAAACAGATGGCAGCTACCCAACATATGTCTAAATATACAGAGAAGGAATGTTGCTTACACAAAATACGCGATACCCTCATACGGTTACGTCTAAGGGAAAAAATTAGAGCCAGTCCCACCATATGTATCAATATACAGAGAAGACTGTTCTGTACATACAATAAGCTATACCCTCTACTGTACTGTCTAAGGGTAACAATATGGCAGCTCCAACCCCAATGTATAAATATAAATTACAGAGAAAGGGAATGTTCTGTTTATTATACAATAGCTATACCCTCATACGTACTGTATAAGGGAAACAAATGGCAGCTCCCACCCCATGATAAATATAAATATTTACAGGAAGGAATGTTCTGTAACACACAATAAGCTATACCCTCATATGTACGGTCTAAGGGAAAAGATTTAGGGCAGCCCACCCATTATGTATCAAATCTACCAGAGAAGGACATGTTCTGTACACACAATAAGCTATACCCCTCATAATGACTGTCTAAGGGGACTCCAGAAACAATATGGCCAGCTCCCACCCATATGTTTTATTAAACTATAAAATATACAGAGAAGGAATGGTTTCTGTACAACACAATGTCTAAAAACCCTCATACTGTATGTCTAAGGGTAACAATTATGCAGCTCCAACCATAGGTATAAATATAAATATACAGAGAAGGAATGTTCTGTCCCCACACAATAAGTTACCCCCATACGGTACAGTTCTAAGGGGAAAAACAATATGGCAGCTCACACCCATATGTAGAAAAATGATACCGACAAGGAAGAGGAGAAGGTTCTGTACTACAAATAAAGCTTATTACCCTCATACTGTACTGTCTAAGGGAATCAAGATGGCAGTTCCCCAACCATATGTATAAAATATAACAGAGAAAGAAGGAAGAGTCTGTACATACAATAAGTATACCCCTCATACTGTACTGTCTAAGGAAACAATATGGCAAGCAGCTACCACCCTCTGTATAAATATACAGACAAGGAGAACGTTCTGGACATACAATAAGCTATACCCTCAGTACTGGAATGTATAAGGGAATCAATATGGGCAGCTCCCAACCATATGTAAAATATTACAGACAAGGAGAAGCGTTCTGTACATACACTAAGCTTACCCTCATACGTACTGTTAATGGGAAACACTATGGGCAGCTCCCACCCATATGTATAAATTAAAAGACAGAGAAGGATGTTATGGTACACCAATAAGATACCCCATACTGTACTGTTAAGGGAAACAATTATGGCAGCTCCCACCCATATGTATAAATATAAATATACAGAGAAGGGAATGTTCTGTACACACAATAAGCTATACCATCCAACTGTACTGTCTAAGGACACAATATGGCAGCTCCCACCCATATGTATACATAAAATATACAGAGAAGGAATTGTTCTGTACATACATAGCTATACCCTCATACTGTATACTGTCTAAGGGAAACATATGGCAGCTCCCACCCATATGTATAAAATCTTAAATATAAAGAGACGGATGTTCCGTACACACAATAAGCATACCCTCATACTGTATGTCTAAGGAAACAATATGGCAGGCTCCCACCCATCTGTATTAAGATACAGAGAAGGACTGTTCTGTACACACAACAACGATATACCCTGCATACTGTACTGTCTATAAGGGAAAAAATATGGCAGCCCCCAACAATATAGTAAATATAAATATACAGAGTTGAAGGAAGTTCTGTACACACAATAAGCTATCCCCTCAACGTACTGGCTAAGGGAAACAATGATGGCAGCTCCACCCATATATATAAATATATAATATACAGAGAAGGATGTTCTGTACAACAATAAGCTATTACCACTCATACTTGTACTGTCTAAGGGAAACAATAGGCATCTCCCACCCATTTTATGTTATAAATAGAATATACAGAGAAGGAAATGTTCGTACACACAAAAGCTATACCCTCATACTGTACTGTCTAAGGGAATCAAATATAACAGCTCCCACCCATATGTTATAAATATAAAATATACAGAAGAAGGAAAGTTTCTACAACAATAAGATATACCCTCTACTGTACTGTCTAAGGGAATCAATTATAACAGCACCACCCGCAGCTCCCACCCATATGTATAAATATAAAGAGAAGGAATGTTCTAATGGAATCAATATGGCAGCTCCCACCCATGTTTGTGCCCAGTGAGGTGGAATAACCAGCACCGCCTGGAAGTTTATTATACGGTTGATGCCGTATGGAGTTTATTTTCTATAAATTCTCTCCTGCTCTGATTTATGTTCTAAAAAGGCCCGAAGCGAGAGGCCTTCAGCCTGACATCCTCCTGGCTCTATTCAAGGTTCTACCGGTGTAGCCACGTCCTCACGTGTGAACCCACCGTTAATTAGTCCCTCGGTGTCGTCCCTTCATTGATTTGGGAAAGACGATGATCAAAGTGCGGATCTCTGGCTGAACATTTCAGGGGCCACCTCACGGCACAGACTGAAAGCCTCACGTCGGCTCCCTGGCTGATTGGAGGTAAAATGACTGTAGTGCCGACGGCTACAATTAACACTCCGGACCCTCATTGTAACGTGAACCGAATATCAGAATTAGTATTATTCCATACACGGAACAAAGAGCCACAACAGGAGCAAGTTAAAGGGGGAGAGACTGATGGTCCAGATGGTATCAGACGGGATCGTCACTGGATTAACTTGGCCATGGACAGGATTGGACTTGTGGTTTGCAGCTACACTTACGGTTCATATTGTACAACACCTCTACTACCGTATATAATAGAGTAGAAAGTACCGACACTGCTGCAAACCTGTAATGAGTAACAGGGATTAGAAAATGAACAGGAGTAGTAGGATCCAGTAAACAACTATTCCACAGCACTCCAGTATCATCTGTTACAAGTACAACCGTTCCCCAGAAAATATATACTATTGTAGGACAAACCCGTATTTATCCCTGCTTACAGTACAACCGTATTTATCATGGTTTATGTACAACCGTATCACCTTATTGTAGTACAACGCGTAATCTGTCCTATGTAGTAAAACAGGATCTATCTATGTGTATTACAACCGTATCGATCATATTGTAGTACAACCGTATCTAGCCTATTGTAGTTACAACCGTATCTTGTCCTTTTGTAGTACAACCGGTAATCTGTCCTATTGTAGTTTACAATGATCGATCCGGTTACAGCTTACAACCGTATATTGCCTATTGTAGTACAAACCTTATCTCCGTTTGTAGTACAACCGAATCTGTCCTATTGTAGACAACCGTATTGTCCTATGGTAGTACAAGCCGTTATGCGTCCTATTGTAGTACAAGCGTATCTGTTCCTATTGTAGTACAAACGTATCTGTCTATTGTAGTACAACCGTATCTGTCCTATTGTGTACAGCCGTTTACTGTTCCTTTTGTAGTAAAGCCGTATCTGTCCTTTGGTAGTAAAAGCCTTGTATCTGCCTTTTGGTAGTACAAACAGTATCTGTCCGATTGTAGTACAACTGTATCTATCCTATTGAAGTACAACCGTATCTTTCTATTGTGTACATCGTATCTGTCCTATTGTAGCACAAACTGACTGTCCTATTGTAGTCACAGCCGTATTGTCCTATTGTAGACAGCCGTATCTGTCCTATGGTAGGTACAGCCGTATCTGTCCTATTGGAATACAGCCGTAGTCTGTCTATTGTAGTAAGCCGTATCTGTCCTATTGTAGGTAACAACGTCTCTGTCCTATTGTGTAGTACAGCCGTATCGTCCTAGTGTAGTACCAGCCGTATCTGTCTATTGTAGTACAAAACCGGATCTGTTCATATTGTAGTACAACCGTATCTGGCCCTATGGTAGTCAAAAGTAGCTGGCTAATTGTAGTACAAACCGTATCTGTCCTATTGTAGTACAAACCGTATCTGTTCATAATTGTATCTTGTGAGGTTCTCATTATCAGTCATGGTATATCTGTGTATTCAATTGATCAAACTGGACTTGAAGTAGTTCTTGAAGAGTTTCGCTAGTCATCCCGACGGGATCTCCAATTCAGAATTGGAGGATCCAGTCGGATGCTAGCGAAACGTTTGCAAGACTAAACTTCAAGTCCAGTTGATCTAATTGAATACAGCAGACTATCCTATTGTAGTTCAACCGTATCTGTCCTATTGTAGTTCAACCGTATTTCACATTATCTATGTAATAATGTACAACCGTCTACAGGTAATATTCATCCCTTTAACAGCATGTTCGGTCTGTTTGTCTTCTATAAACCCAGTCAACCAAACGTTCCCATTGGATAATTCTTTCTGGGACCGGTTGTTCTGTCTATTTTGGGTCTGTATAGTCACTGACTGAAGTTGTAGCTCTGTCACTATGGCCCTGATCTGATTGGGGCTTGGTATTGGGTGTTTTTGTGCTTCCTCCCTCAGTTGATTGATTCATCCTCTAGTACCGAAAAGTTAAATGTCATGCAGGCGAGTGTTAAACAGGAGCTTTAATTTGGTCGCCCTTTTCAAACACCATCCAATTATCAAAGCTGCGGAATAGAGGCACTTTACTGGGACCGTCCATTTATCTTAACCCCATCCGCAGTTCAAATCTGCGCTTCCCGTTCTTGTACGAAAACATTGAATTGAAACGTTGGCTTAACAAGATCCCCAGAGACGGACTGTGCGTGATGAGGGACGATGGATGAGTTGGATTTGGGCCAGTGCTGATTTGTAGCCGGCTTAAAAAAAAATAATACAACTACACAGAAAATTCAGACCTACAAAACTGTTTGGGTCCCTTGAGGAGCCAGTTTGTCCGTGCGCGAATATTACCAACAGCTACAGCAACTTATAGTTTAACAGTTCAAAGGTTTTCATGTTCTTAATTGTGTAAAGCTGCACAGGGGCTGGAATATGTATAAATAAAACTCACAATCCCTATGTAGGACACTAAGAGGTCCCCACAACGTATTCAGATAGGATTACGCGGAATAGGCTCAACCATATGTAAAGTATTGATATGTTCTCTGGGTTTCAACTGAAAGGTCCAACAAAGGTTTAGCAGATAGGAATTACTGGTCTGGAACTAGGGCATCATCCCTATGTAAAGTTATGATATTATCGTGGTTTCAACTAAAAGGTCCACCACAAGTCATCAGATAGGGATTACTGTCTGAACACTAGCCTCACCCTATGTAAAGTTATAATATATCTTGGTTCAACTGAAAAGGTCCACCACAAGGTCACAGATTAGGATTATGTATGGCGGAACTAGGCCTAACGTCACCCATATGTAAAGTTATATTAATTTATCTGGGTTCCAACTAAAGGTCCACCAACAAAGTCATCAGATCGGATTACTGGTCGAAACTCTGGACTCCCACCATGTAAAGTTATTGATATTATCTTGGTTCAACTGAAAGGTCCACCACAAGTGATCAGATAGGATTACTGTCTGAACTACGGCTTACCATTGTAAAAGTTTAAATATTATCTTGGTTAAACTGAAAGGTCCACCACAAGTGATCAGATAGGATACTGTCTGAAACTAGGCCTCACCCTATGTAAAGTTATTAATATTATCTTGGTTCAACTAAAAGGTCAACACAACAACATCTAGATAGGATTAATGTATGAAATAGCCGCACCCTATGTAAAGTTATTTAATATTATCTTGGTTCAACTGAAAGGTCCACCACAAGTGATCAGATAGGATTACTGTCTGAAAAATAGGCAATCACCATATTAAAGATTATAATATTATCTGGGTTCAATGAAGGCCACCACAAGTTTATCAGATAGGATTACTGTCTGAAACTAGGCCTCACCCTATGTAAAGTTATTAATCTTATCTTGGTTCAACTGAAAGGTACACCACAAGTTCATCAGATTAGGATTACTGTCTGAAAAACTAGGCCTCACCCTATGTAAAGTTATTGATATTATCTTGGCTCAACTAAAAGGTCCACCACAAGTGATCAGATAGGATTACTGTCTGGAACTAGGCCTCACCCTATGTAAAGTTATTGATATTATCTTGGTCAACTGAAAAGGACACCACAAGTGATTTCAGGATAGGATTACTGTCTGGAACAGGCCTCACCCTATGTAAATTATTGAGATTGTTCTTGGTCAACCTAAAGGTCTCCACCACAAGTCATCAGATAGGATTAACTGTGAAAACTAGGCCTCACCTATGTAAAGTAATATTATCTTGGTTCAAGTGAAGGGTCCACCACAAGTGATCCAGATAGGATACTGTTGATGAAACTAGGCCTCACCCTATGCTAAAAGTTATTGATATGATCTTGGCTCAACCTAAAAGGTCCACCACACGTGATTCAGGATAGGATTTACTGTCTGGAAATAGGCCTCACCCTATGTTAAAGTTAGTGATTATTATCGGGCCTTTTCACTGAAAGGTCCACCAAAAGTGATCAGATAGATTAATGTCTGGAAAACGAGGCATCAACCTATGTAAAGTTATTGATATTATCGAGTTCAAACTAAAAGGTCCACCCCAAGTGATCAGATAGATTACTGTCTGGAAACTCGGCCCTCACCCTATGTAAGTATTGATATTATAGTGGGTCAACTAAAAGGGCCACCACAAGGATTCAGATAGGATCTCCTGGCTGGAACTAGGCCTCACCCTATGTAAAGTTATTGATATTATCTTGGTTCAACTGAAAGGTCCACCACAGTGTCAGATAGGCTTTCTGTCTGGAACTAGGCCTACCATATGTAAAGTATGATATTATCTTGGTTCAACTAAAAGGTCCACCACAAGTCATCAGATAGGATTACGTCTGGACAAGAGGCCTCCACCCAAGTAAAGGAGTAATATGTTTAGGCTTAATAATATAATAAACTCTTTATTGTCATTGTGCAAACATACAAACGAAAATTGTCACCAATGTACAATATACAAAATAATAGTAAGAAATTACACGGTACATACATATATCAGAAAACTGACCTACAGAGCAAAACCTCCCCTAATAATATATTGGTCCATAAAATCCAGTATTAAATAATCTTATAGTCGCGGGGGGAAAACTATTTTAAACCTAGTTGCCCGAGCAATAGAGCTCAACCTTCTCCCTGATTGTAAAATAATAAAAAGGGAATTGATTGGATGAGTAGCGTCTGACCTGATAGCGGCCATTTTCCTACCACGGCGGGTTTTTGTATATCTACTCTAAGGTCGGCAGGTCGCGGCCTATAATACACTGGCTGTCTTAATAACTCTTTGCAGGATCTTGCCTCTCTGCCACAGTACAACTAAATGTGTCTAAAGGCCCAGTATACGATTGGAATTTTTGGTCTTATAGGATTTCCTTAGGGGGTTTGTAGAATGGGCGCCATTTTGGAAAACTAAACTAAAACACACGACCATTTTGTCGAGGATATGATCCCGATAAACGTGTTATTGATCTACAATAAAACTCTGAGTGAATTTCCATTACTGTATATAACTCGAGTTATAAACCAAAGTAACCTAAAAATCTAACCTCGGTTTATACTCGGGTCACATGCAATTCACAGAGGAAGGAGGAGACTGGAGCAGTCAGGAGGTGCGGGCACATCAGTTACGCACGTCCTCCACCCTCCCCAGACGCCAGACAAGTTGCAATGGTGGAGCACATCATCTGACCCTGTCTGCCCTACCATATGGCCGGAGGTAGTAAGGATCAACCATGTGGCTCCTCTTCTTGTAGTGTATGGGGGTTTAGGGGTGGGCTATTAAGTCTGTGCAGTGGATTGGTGGGTGGCATTGTGGATAAATGCATTTTGTCTTAAAGGACAACTCCACCCTCATAAGAACATCTTTTAGAAAGAATGGCCTCTTTATAATATGTTGATATATTCCTAGTTTGCACTATGAAGTCATACTGTATGGCGATAGTTCTGGTTGCCTCATGGAAAAACTGAGCAATTAGGAAACCTGTACTGAGCCTGTACGAGCCTGGGCATTGATAAGAAGAGGCAGACATGGGATTAACATTCAGTCATTGGCTGTGATGTCAACTTGTCAAACCATAATGACAGGTACTAACTGGAAGAACCAGGAAGGAGAAGGAAACAGGCGGCAACAGTGGGGGACATGTGCAGGATTGCAGGTTAGACTTAACCTTTCACATTCAAAAAAACTATCACCGTTTTAGGGTTTGAGGGGTGATTACCTTGACACTCCAAATGTTTGTCAAAACATTGGCAGTGTGTGGCAATAGGACAGATACGGCTGTACTACAATAGGACAGATACGGCTGTACTACAATAGGACAGATACGGCTGTACTACAATAGGACAGATAAGGTTGTGCTACAATAGGACAGATACGGTTGTGCTACAATAGGACAGATACGGATGTACTACAATAGGAAAGATACGGTTGTACTTCAATAGGACAGATACGGTTGTACTGTAACAGGATAGATACAGTTGTACTACAATAGGACAGATACGGTTGTACTACAAAAGGACAGATACGGCTGTACTACAATAGGACAGATACGGCTGTACTACAATAGGACAGATAAGGTTGTACTACAATAGGACAGATACGCTTGTACTACAATAGGACAGATACGGCTGTACTACAATAGGACAGATACGGTTGTACTACAATAGGACAGATAC
>JAACNH010000338.1:32372-81467 GCA_019447015.1 Hymenochirus boettgeri
ATAGGATAGATACGGTTGTACTATAACAGGATAAATACGGTTGTACTATAACAGGATAAATACGGTTGTACTACAATAGGATAGATACGGTTGTACTGTAACAGGATAGATACGGTTGTACTACAATAGGATAGATACGGTTGTACTGTAACAGGATAAATACGGTTGTACTACAATAGGATAGATACGGTTGTACTGTAACAGGATAAATATGGTTGTACTACAATAGGATAGATACGGTTGTACTATAACAGGATAAATACGGTTGTACTATAACAGGATAAATACGGTTGTACTACAATAAAATTTCACGGGGGCGGTTTGTTGTCCTCTACCAAAGCGCTGACTTTCGTTTCTGCAGTATTTAATAGGGATTATATCAGGTCCGATCAAAATCCTCCTTCCGATCGTTTAATTAACAATGACATTTACAGTAAACATAACGATTAAGCCATCATGTAATTCCAGTCTACAGGCACCCAGGGCTAATTAGTAATGCATTACCCCTTTTCAAACAGGTTGTCAAATTAGTTCTATTATCAAACATCATCATCATCCTCACCAGTGCATTAATGATTAACGAGCCTTCCTACAGTCAATGTGCCACTCTTAACCCCTTCTCCCATGAGTAGAACCTCTCTGGACAACACACTTTGCCTCCACACATTGGAAACACTATTTGTAGCACTCTGATACTCGCAGCGTCTTGTGTTTCGTATATTAATTTTCGCACTATAGCTCTAGACACAACTCTGTGCTTGCCGTCCTTTTCGTGTCTCTATCTCATCCGATTTTCTTGCGCTTCCCGCGGCCCTGGTTAGCCGTGCGCTCACTCCCCCACCGTCAAGGTCCGCGGCTATGGTGACCACGTATTTGCTTCTCCGTGTCTCTCATCCCTTCTCCATTATCTCAAGCAATGGGCGGATGGTGACGGGAAGCAGGGGGCAGAGTGGAAGACTGGGGATATTTTTACAATTTGGTCTGGGCATGTCTCTTAGTAATGCCTTCCAGTCCAAAAGGGCCCAACCACTAATGTGGTCCTTACTTGGACCTGCACATTCACAGTAAGTTCTTCTTCCTCCGCACCCTAAAGTAACTAGTAATCCTATCTGATCACTTGTGGTGGACTTTTCAGTTGAACCAAGATAATATCAATAACTTTACTAGGGTAGGCCTAGCTTCAGCAGTCATCTATCTGATCACTTGTGGTGGACCTTTCGTTAGAACCAAGATAATAGTAAAACTTTACATAGGGTGAGGCCTAGTTCCAGACAGTAATCCTATCTGATCACTTGTGGTGGACCTTTTAGTTGAACCAAGATAATATCAATAACTTTACATAGTGTGAGGCCTAGTTCCAGACAGTAATCCTATCTGATCACTTGTGGTGGACCTTTCAGTTGAACCAAAGGTATAATATTAATAACTTTACTAGGGTGGGCCTGGGGAGTTTCAGACAGTAATCCTATCTGCTGACTTGTGGTGGACCTTTCGTTGAACCAAGATAAATATTAATCATTTACTAAAAAAAAGGTGAGGCCTAGTTCCAGACATTAATCCTATCTGATAACATTTTGGGGGGGGGGTGGACCTTTAGTTTGAACCAAGATCATAATCAATAACTTTAACGTAGGGTGAGGCCTAGTTCCAGACAGTAATCCTATCTGATCACTTGTGGTGGACCTTTTAGTTGAACCAAGATAATATTAATAACTTTACATAGGGTGAGGCCTAGTGCCAGACAGTAAATCCTGTCTGATCATCTTGTGGTGGACCTTTTAGTTGAACCAAGATAATATCAATAACTTTACAAAGGGTGAGGCCTAGTTCCAGAGTGCCAGTAAGCCTGTCTGATCACTTGTGGTGGACCTTTTAGTTGAACCAAGATAATATCAATAACTTTACATAGGGTGAGGCCTAGTTCCAGACAGTAATCCTATCGATCACACTTGGGTGGACCGTCAGTTGACAACCAGATACATATCAATAACTTACATAGGGTGAGGCCTAGGTTCCAGACAGTAATCCTATCTGATCACTTTTGGTGACCTTCAGTTGAACCAAGATAATATCAATAACTTTACATAGGGTTAGGCTAGTTCCAGACTAGTAATCCTATCTGACCACTTGTGTGTGGACCTTTCAGTTTGAACCAAGATAATATCATAACTTTACTATAGGGTAGGCCTAGTTTCCAGACATAATCCTATCTGATCACTTGTGGTGGACCTTATCATTGAACCAAGATAATATCATAACTTTACCATGGGGGGAGGCCTAGTTCCAGACAGTAATCCTATCTGATACCATTGTGTGGCCTTTCAGTTGACCAAGATAATATCAATACTTTACATAGGGTGAGGCCTAGTTCCAGACAGTATCCTATCTGATCACTTGTGGTGGACCTTTTAGTTGAACCAAGATAATATCAATAACTTTACATAGGGTGAGGCCTAGTTCCAGAATTAATCCTATATGATCACTTGTGTGGGTCCTTTCATTGAACCAAGATACTATCCATGAACTTGTACAAGGGTAGGCCTAGTTCAGGACAGTAACTCCTATCTGATCACTGGTGGTGGACCTTTTGTTGAACCAAAGATAATATCAAGTAACTTTACAAGGGTGAGGCACTAGTTCCAGACATAATCCTATCTGATCACCTTTGTGGTGGAACCTTTCAGTTGAACCAAGATATATATAATAACTTTACATAGGGTGAGGCCTAGTTCCAAGACAGTTAATCCTGATTGATCACTTTGTGGTGGGACCATTTGTTTAGGTTAGTAACCAAGATAATATCAATAACTTTACATAGGGTGAGGCCTAGTTCCAGACAGTAATCCTATCTGATCACTTGTGGTGGACCTTTTAGTTGAACCAAGATAATATTAATAACTTTACATAGGGTGAGATGCTAGTTCCAGCCATAATCCTGATCGATCACTTGTGGTGGACCTTTTAGGTTTGAACCAAGATAATATACCAATAATTACACTAGGTTGGGCCTAGTTCCAGTACAGTAATCCTGATCTGATCATTCGGTGGGTGGACCTTTAGTTGACCAAGATAATATCAATAACTTACAGCAGGTTAGGCCTAGTTCCAGACAGCATAATCCTAATCTGATCACTGTTGGTGGACCGTTCTTAGTTGTGAACAAGATAAATATAATAACTTTACAATAAAGGGTTGAGGCCTAGTTCCAGACAGTAATCCTTCTGATACCTTGTGGTGACCTTTTAGTTGAACCAAGATCATATCAATCAACTTTACAAGGGTGAGGTCCTGAGTTCCAGTCAGTAATCCTATTCTGACACTTGTGGTGGACCTTCAGTTGAACCAAGAAATATCAAATAACGTTTACCATAGGGTGAGGCTCCTATTTCCAGACAGTAATCATCTGATCACTTGTGGTGGGACTTTTAGTTGAACCAAGATAATATCAATAACTTTACATTGGTGAGCCTAGTTCCAGACAGTAATCCTATCTGATCACTTGTGTGGACCTTTAGTTGAACCAATGAAATGATCAATAACTTTACATAGGGTGAGGCTAGTTCGAAGCAGTAGTCCTATTATCACTTGAGGTGACTTTTACTTGAACCAAGATAATATCAATACTTTACATAGGGGAGGCCTGTTCCAGACAGTAATCCTATCTGATCACTTGTCTGACTCTTTCGTTGGAACCCAAGATAATATCAATAACTTACCTAGGTAGGTGAGTAGGCCTGTTCCAGAAGTAATCCTATCTGATCAAAGTGTGGTGGACCTTTCAGTTGAACCAGAGATCAATATCAATAATTTACATCAGGGTGAAGGCTAGTTCCAGACCAGTAATCCTACTGATCACTTGTGGTGTGACCTTTCAGTTGAACTCAAGATAATATCAAATACTTGACCTAGGGTGAGGCCTATGTTCCTCATGACAGTACATCCTATCTGATCACTGTGGTGGACTTACCTTTTTAGTTGAAACGCGATATATCAATTAATTCTTTTACACTAGGTGTGAGGCCTAGTTCTAGACTAAAGTGACTGTCCTCTTCCAGAACCTGCTTGACCAGAACCAACCAATGAAAAAGAATAATCGATATTCAAAATAAAGAGAGAAGCTACTGCTCGCTGCCCCATGATGCTGTTGGTTTCAGAATCACAAAACCTATTTGAATTATTATGCATACGATAAACAGAAAAACTGACCCTTCTGTCGGCTAATGGCGAATGACCGAGGGACAGGATCTTCCATCGAGTCCATTGAAACACCAGCAATTAGAGTTTTTCAACCAAACAAAAGCAGAAAATCTCTCCATTCGAGAGAGGAGACCCTGCAATGCAGTGGGAAATGACACACGACTACCTGGGACCAATGGTTACAAATTTCAAAGACAATAATGTGTCCTATAGAAACCAGCAACTGACTAACATGAACGGCATTAGACTGGATACAAAGTCTGCGCACAGGCCCAGAACTGGTTAAAAAACCGAACTCCCATTGCCTCTCCCGCGCACAGGAAACATTATAACGACTTTCATTATCCACAACAGAAACCCATCTGTTGTACACTTATCTCTGACAAAACGACAACAGTCCCATGGCTTTATTATAGGAAAGGGCTGGGAAGGGAAGTTACATTGGAAACGAGTGCGCAATACACAGTGACCCTTATAGATGGTCGTAAGAGATTGACGTAGAGGGCAGTAAAGACAGTGACCGTTAGATGGTGCAGTAAGAGACAGTGACCTCGTAGTGCAGAGTAGAGACCAGTGACCTTACGATGGTGCCAAGTAAAGAGACAGTGACCTAGATGGGCAGTAAGACTGACGGAGTTGACGTATCGCAGTGATTAGATGGTGCAGTAAGAGACAGTGACCGTAGATGGTGCAGTAAGAGACAGTGGACCGTAGATGGTGCAGTAAGAGACAGTGACCGTAGATGGGTGCAGTAAGAGACAGTGACGCTAGATGGTGCAGTAAGAGACAGTGACCGTAGATGGTGCAGTAAGAGACAGTGACCGTAGATGGTGCAGTAAGAGACAGTGACCGCTAATGGTGCAGTAAGAGACAGGTGGACCATAGATGGTGTGCCAGTAAGAGACAGTGGATAGCAAGGTGACGATGGTGCAGTAAGACAGTGACCATGTCAATGGTGCAGGGTGACAGAGTGGACGTGTTACTATCATCTCATATAGTGTATTATTCACCAACCATTTCTAGCCCCCCCCCCCCCTCATCATACAAACACAGTTGTTACATATAGTCATCATGCAAAACAGTTTAAAAGTCTAATACAAACTACGTTTGTTCATATAGTCATCATACAAACACAGTTGTTACCTAGATAGTCATCCTAACAATCACAGTTTTTACATATATCATCATGAACAACATCAGGTTGTTACATATAGTCATCATGCAAACACAGTTGTTACATATAGTCATCATACAAACACTTTACTGTCTCGAAAATTTACAATATCATGAAAGTGACATAATCATCCAAACACAGTTGTTACATTATAGTCATCAACCAGTTACAAAGCATCATGCAAAACATTGTTACATATAGTCATAAACACTGACAGTAAACATCAGTTGTTGGACATATATTCATACAAACCCAGTTTTACATATAGTCATTCATACAAACACAGTTTGTTACATATAGTCATCATACAAACACTAGTTGTTACATAGTATCATACAAACACAGGGTTAACTATATAGTCATCATCACAAACACAAGTTGTTACATATAGTTCATCATACAAACAGTTACATAAGTATCACACAGTTGACATATAGTCCTCATACACACACACAGGTTTGTACTATACGTCATCATACAAACACAGTTGTCATATAGTCATCATACAAAACAACAGTTGCTTACATACAGTTCATCATACAAACACAGTTGTTACATATAGTCTCATACAAACACATTGTTACATATAGTCCATCATACAAAACACAGTTGTTACATATAGTCATCATACAAACACAAATGTTTGAAATGAAACGCAGGGAATCTTGTATTTGGAATAAATAACACAAATCTAGACAAAGATCCACATTAAGAGACATTTGGACTGGGTGACACGCGATACCTTACTGCGGGTGACATATATGGAGTGGGGAACAACACAGGACAGACCTTGTACCGAGAACCACATAGAATCCCATTACCCAACAGCCTGGTGATACCGGATTTCCCTACAGGACAGTTTGGGTGGATGTAGTCAATACCCCATAGAGCTCGGCACAACTCCCATGTGCCACCAACGACCCCCGGCAGTCATTTCTATTTCATTCCCAGCTCATCCCTCCCCCAAACCCACATTACTCATGTACTGGGCCCCAGGTATTCCAGGTGTTACCAGGAGGGTTGGAAATCCCATCTATGACCTACTATTGAACCAGTCAGACTCTGGCCCTTCTAACACACTTACAATCATCTTTGCCAGGAGAATCTACATTCAGTTCTGTCGGGAGTTGTTGCGAGGGGTTAACAGTCGGTGCAGGTATCGAGGTATTGCCGTTGTCACTCTCCGTCTGGCTGGGGAACAAATCTGATTGGCTGCTGCTTGTGCTGGGGGAGGAGTCCTCATCTGGTTGTTTCTTCTGGAAATCTAAAACACACAAAAAGTAAAGAGATTTAACAGCGACACAAACTCAGACAGATTTACTAAACATCACAATAACACAATGTTACCACAATTAATATAGACATTATTACTGGATACAACACTTCAGGGTGCGTGTTAATAAAGAGCAATATTTAGGGTGTTAAAGGACAACTAAACCTCCACTTTAAACAGAAAGGATATTTCAAACATTAAACATGCCGTAATAAACCGACATATATTATTATTATATACATATAATGCTAACTTATTGTATACATATTATAATAACATTATTATATACACACAGGGAGATGTAATACAAGTTCTTATCGTTACAAATGGTGCTAATTTTGCCCCAACCAATCAGATCTAAAAGCTAACATTTGATTGGTTGGGGCAAAGTTTATTGTATCTCCCTGAAATTATAACATTATTATATACATCCTATAATAACATTATTATATATAGGATAATATACCTACAGTGTTATATAAGGATATTACGCCACCAAGGAGTTCCATGACATATAGAAGCACGAGGCCACAAGCCGTGTTCTTTTATACAGGGCGTGGAACTCAGAGGTAAAGTAAATCTGTATATAACACGGTAATTAGCCTATCATTTCTTAGAATACATAAGGACAAAAAAAAACAAAAAAAAAACCAGCACAGACAAACTCTCCCTACCTTTCCACTAACCCTAACCCTCCCTGTATTAGTTATTTATATGGGAATCGCTGTTTAGTGTATAAATAGCTAATTACCGCTACTATTGAAAAAAGAGAGAGAACCAATCAATAACCAGGGATTCCTATATAAATGACTAATACAGGAAGGGGCAGTGGAATGCAGGAACATCACTCTGTGACATCACTGAGTGACTAATATAAATTCTTGGCCACTGCACCTCCCCATTGAAAATGCCTAGCCTTATGTATTATATAAATCCCCTCAGTTTCTCTCTAATTTCTCTACAGTAAACGGTACGTGTGGTCTGGACCCGCAGTTTCCAGACCACACGTTCCACACGAGATTCCAGAACTAGTGTAAGAAGTTTTTAATTGTCCAATCTTATCCCAAACTGTCAGGAACATCGTTCATAGTCTGCCGGCTGGTGGGGGAGCTGCGGAAATATGCGGAGAGACATTTCCATAGGCTCATGCATCAAAGTGTCAGAAACTCAGCAAGGAAAACAGAGACTGACCCATATTTCTGAACCAGGGAGGTCTCTTTCTATGGGTGCAGAGAGTGTAAAATAACGGCGGTGACATTAAACGTTTGATGGGAGACAATAAATTCTCCGCTTCTCGTACCAAGAGAATCCACAGGATGAATCGCACCAGAGAAAGTGCTACTCGGTGTGGTAAGGATTAAAGGTAAAGTTCGATCACAGACTACACGGTAGAAAGTAATTAACCATTATTTATTATCTTTACAGGAGGTTCATTTAAACGTTAAACTACACAGACCTCCCTACCCTGACACGGCCTATATACAATTATTACACGTTTCTCCTTCACATGCAAACCCCTGGATTATCCCTGCTCAGTATTTTTAAATGACAGAACGTTTAGCAAATGTCAAATGGAAGGTGAAAGTCTCTATAATTACAGGAAACTGTATAAAAGTTCATCCCGTACACGCACGAGACTTTGTTACAGTGATAAGGCAAGCAGGTGTAGAGCCAAGGTTACTAACTAAATATACAGAGTAAATCGTATAGAAATTCCTACAGTTACCGCCCCTCCCCTAGCTCAGTGAGCTCGCACATGCTCGGTGTGAAGGACTTTCTATAAATAACAGTGATGCCTCATTGTATTCAGTAGATTCTGGGCTATCAGTTTTCATAAGGAAAACAATTACATTGGCAGGTGTCCTGTTGCATGGCTATTGTTATATATAAACCCAGAGAGATTGTAACATCTATAGGACAAAATAGAGACTTTATTTCCCCAGAGAGATTGTAACATCTATAGGACAAAATAGAGACTTTATTTCCCCTCCGCCAGGACATTTACATATTTAAGACCAACCGAGGCATAAACCTCTTCCAATATATGAAGGTAATAAAACAAACAATATCTATGGATCTCCAGTAACACGGAATAGCAGAGCCCTAGTAAACATCTCTCTCTACAATTAGCACAATGGCAGTAAAGAACTTATAGAGAACGAGAGCATCAAATTTAACGATAACGATAAATCCAAGAGATAAATCATTCCTAAAACAGAACGGGGCGATGGCAGAAATAGAAAGTCTGTTTGCCTTCAAGATCAGCTCGAGATGAGGAAGGACTAAGAATTAATAGCCACTTGGCTATTACAGTCACAGGCTCCAGGGGAGATTAAATCCCAATAAAGGTTTCTGGGCTCCCCCCCATTAGGATATAACAACCAGCATTCAGACCACCTACTGCTTCACCTACGCTGTCAATTCCACCAATAAAGGGGGTTATTACTTATTCTTCTGCCAATGGAGGAGCCGTGGAAATTCCAAGCCAAAAAAAAAATAAGCCAAAAAAGAAAAAGTTTAAAGCAATAGTATCAGTGTCGCGGTGCAATGGTATCAGTGTCGCGGTGCAATGGTATCAGTGTCGGGGTGCAATGGTATCAGTGTCGGGGTGCAATGGTATCAGTGTCGGGTGCATGTTATCAGTTGTGCGGTGCAATGTTAATCAAGTGTCCGTGGTTCATGGTATCAGTGTCGGGGTGCAATGGTATCAGTGTCGCGGTGCAATGGTATCAGTGTCGCGGTGCAATGGTATCAGTGTCGCGGTGCAATGGTATCAGTGTCGCGGTGCAATGGTATCATGGGTCGGCGGTGCAATTGGTAATCAGTGTCACGGACATGTATCGTCAGGTATACAGTGTCGCCGTACCAATATATATCAGTGTCACAGAGCAATAGTATCAGTGTCACCAAGCAATATTATCGGTATCACAGAGCAACAATATCAGTGTCACAGAGAAATAGTATCAGTATCATGGTGTAATTACTTGAATAGTATCAGTGTCATGGTTAAATGCACGCAGACGTTAGTGGTACTAACTAACCCAAGTTTGCACAATTCCTCTACTAGTAGAAAAGCCCATTCTGTACTTTGTGCCCCCTAGAACTTCACACTCGTTAACCAGCATAAAAACAGCAACTGGTGGAGAAACAGTCGGAATGATAAAGTAACCAGTAAAGAAAGAGTCGATGATAAGTACGTGGAGAACAGTCGAATGATAAAGTAACCGGTGGAGAAACAGTCGGAAGTATAAGTACCTGTGGAGAAGACACGGTCGGAAGTATAAGTACTGTTGACACGTCGGAAGTATAAAGTAACTGGTGGAGGAACAGTCGGAAGTATAAAGTAACTGGTGAGGGAACTGTCGGAATTATAAAGTAACTGGTGAGGGAACAGTCGGAATTATAAAGTAACTGGTGAGGGAACAGTCAGAATTATAAAGTAACTGGTGAGGGAACAGTCGGAAAGTATAAAGTCACTGGTGGGGGAACAGTCGGAATTATAAAGTAACTGGTGGGGGAACAGTCGGAATTATAAAGTAACTGGTGAGGGAACAGTCGGAATTATAAAGTAACTGGTGAGGGAACAGTCGGAATTATAATGTACTGGTTGGGAACAGTCGGAATTATAAAGTAACTGTTGGGGAACAGTCGGAATTATAAAGTAACTGGTGGGGGAACAGTCGGAATTATAAAGTAACTGGTGGGGGAACAGTCAGAATTATAAAGTAACTAATGGAGAAACAGTCTGAATTATTCTCCCTGCGTTCAGTTCCACAATGCTGTCTAAGTCTGTAAATCCACCAGGTAAATCTGCTATTTGTGCTGCCAGACTGGTCTAATCCCTTCCCATGTCAGATACCAAGTGAAATCTTTGTCCGTTCATTTAACAGAATCCTTCCTATCTCTGCCCCTGGGAGATCTCAGTTGGGTTTATTATCACAAATCCTGCTCAGAAGAGAAGGAAATGTGGTTTTGTCTCACTGTGTGGAACCAGCCAGCTGTGTGATAGTTTAAAGCCCATAGGGAGCAGCGAGTCTCCAGATGAGGCGTCTACACCCCCCAATGACTCTAGTCTAAGTATCAGAGTTCGTTATTTCTAATGAGTTATTAGGATCATCACATTGTTACATATGAAAACAAGAGACGCGCATTACATTTCAGCTAAACAAAAAACTAATTTTTGCACAAAAAAAAATGCTAATTTTTCCAGCGTCCTCTAGGGGGAGACATAAATCACCTGTTCCCCTGTTTTGTATTCTGAGCCAGTAACTACTAAATTACTAACAATTTATATTGCTGCCTTTAAAACAATATATACAGGGAACTTGTTATTCACGGTTTACTGGATACATTACTGTATGGAACATTGCAACGTGTTTTCATGGCAGAGAATCTACCACGTTTGTACAATGAAAGGGTTACTACTGTTTTACACCGTTCGTAACGGATCTTATAGAGTTTTGTCATTTTCTAATCAGCTACTTTCTGACATTTAGCGCAGTATCTGGTTGCCAGACGCCGCTGACCCTAGAAACCAGATATTTCTTATTATTCCTAGGACAGGACCGGCTCCATAGGCTGGAATTTCTCCGCCTGTTAAAGTTTGAAAAGATGAAATGTCTCCGATTTACACCTGAGCCCGTCATAGCTGCGATTCCGCCTCACATCAGGTGAATACGGGGATCGTGCGAGTTCTGTGTTATCACAGGTAAAACAAGGAATCAGCCAATGGAATGAATGGGATCCCCCTGGCATTATATAATCCTCGCCGTGATCACGCACACACCATCCATCTCTAGGATTAAAGGCCACATGGGGCCCTTGTTAGTTCTTTTTGGTCCACGTCAAGATTTAAGCAAACGCCGCCTCTCTCCGTCCATTGCCGATCTATAGGATTCCAAGCACGTCAATGCTCCACAGGCCTTGTCTGTATCACATAAACACCGGGCCTCTCACAGCTTCTTACCAACCCCAAATGTCTCCATCAACAGCTGCATTAAATAAAATACCAACCAGCACATTCGTTTTATCCACAATGACATATGGGCGTAGCGTAGAGTTTCCATAAATGCCAATCAAACCACCATCCACCCTCCTATTGGATATCAATAGTTACCCTTTACTTACAACCTACCACAATAGAAAAACACTCGCAGGGAGATTCAATAAAAGTTCTTATTGTTAAAAATGGTGCTAATTTTGCCCCAACCAATCAGATGTCAGCTTTCAAATGTTAAATAATATCTGATTGGTTGGGGCAAAATTAGAGCCATTTTATTGAATCTCCCTGTTGGTTATTTTATACAGACACATAGAACAGGGTTGGGTGGGGTCATGGTAGGTACCCAATGGAATAGGAGCTTGTCCGCTAACGATCTAGATTCAGGAATCAGTGGGATCCCGAATTCCAAACGTATTGATAGAAAGTTGAAAGTTCTTATACTGCAACCATTGGGAAAGGAAACACCAACTAGGTCTACAGAGAATGTTCTACGAGCCTGCAAACTCCCTGGAGATGGCAAGTTTGGGGTTCAGTGATTTTACTGGCATTGACCATAACCAGGTCTATTCACCAGAGAACCTGTCTGAAAACTCACATTAAACCAGAGAATTCCACAAAGATCATTAATGATCAACCAAATCCCCTAATTAACCCAACGTATTGCAAGTCTCCGGTGATTAAGGTGCCGATTAGGGCGGTGACTGCGGTTAGAGATAAATACACATATTGATGGGCATCCAATGAGGCAGTTTTATTTCCATTTAAATTCAGTTGTTATCGTTACGCCGCTGCAGACGCGCCTTTCCACTCCACATATCCGGCCCATTAGCTGCGCTCGGCTGCAATAGCATTTTAGCAGGTGTAATTTGTAGATTTCGGGTTTCTAATAAACGGATCCAAATTGCACATGGCGGCGATGTGTATTGTACGGTGATGAGATGGAGGTCGTATAATGGGCACATGGCGGGGGCACTGAACTGGAGATACAATCTGGACGCCATGCATATTCATAGGTTAATGTGTTTTGTCCCATTTGTGTTGCCATCTGTAATTGTTACAGCAAACATAGAACACGCTCCGTGAGAATGTATCCCAGGTCCAGCCAAGACATAAACTATGGGAAGCTAGGAAAATCTTCCATATAGTCCCATAAATCCAGTCCTGCTAGCCACGGCGTGGTTCCTGGTTCCTTTTATCTAAATCCAGTCCTGCTAGCCACGGCGTGGTTCCTGGTTCCTTTTATCTAAATCCAGTCCTGCTAGCCACGGCGTGGTTCCTGGTTCCTTTTATCTAAATCCTCCTGCTAGCCACGCGTGGTTCCTGGTTCCTTTTATCTAAATCCAGTCCTGCTAGCCACGGCGTGGTTCTGGTTCCTTTTATCTAAGTCCAGTCCTGCTAGCCACGGCGTGGTTCCTGGTCCCTTTTATCTAAATCCAGTCCTGCTAGCCACGGCGTGGTTCCTGGTTCCTTTTATCTAAATCCAGTCCTGCTAGCCACGGCGTGGTTCCTTCTATCTAAGATCTGGTATCAGGATGGGCCTTACTATGGACTATTCCTGGCATCAATGGGTTAACAGCGCAGGGGAATCGCGCACAATCCTTAAAGTTCACAGAACTAGAGTCCCTCGCACAGACAGTAACCATTTGCACAACGACACTGCGCGGTATTGACTAAATGTCTAAACGGCTGAACAGGACTAAGGGACTTAAACTGTTCCGATACAGTGAAGAAGACAATTTTTCAAAGTTCTACCAAGCGATGACCCTTCCCCGGATCTCACACCCTTCCCTATAATGAAATATCCTTCTGCAGAGGGTGAGGGGTCCCCAATATACTTTTCCAGGGGGCCCGGTGGTCAGTGAGGTTCAGCGGTTTGGGGGAATTTCATTCTATTAACTGGGAGCGTTAGGATGTCCTTGCTGTAATGTTGATATTAATATTTACTGTTGATTTCTCTCTCCCATTCCGTCTACACATTAATTCATTCAGATTCGCTGCCTCTTTAATCTGATTTATTGCCGAATTCCTTCCATGTGTGTCTCGGTTCCTACCCAGGGACCATCTTTTTATGTTACTATTTAAGGTCATTATAAAGGACGTGTTCTGACATCACAAGGCTATACGATTATACCCCGGGTGGGGATTTATGGATATAACGGCCTCTCTCTACAATCACGTCACATTGATGTCCTGTGTCAGGGTGACTGTCCGTGTAGAATTACGGGACACGTAACAAGAGATGTAAAGCCAGATACGTTAACCCGTGAGTTAATAGAAGGGAATCTCATTGTAAAAACCAATTGTACAGTCAGCATGGGATCACATTGGACATTAATGAGAATTCAGGGTTAGGAAGAAGCCATTCTACTTTCTATTCACTATTCCCACCGATATTAATAGAATTCCCCATGGGGCCTATAGTTCCTCCCCCCACCCCACCAAATAGCGGATTCCTGCATGTGCTGTCACGTCAGCCTAATTCCGCCAATCTCTCCCCGCTAACATTAATACGTTTGGTTATTATTCAGACCCTGTCCTAGTCATACCATGCCGCTTTGTTCCAAGAACTGCACGGTTGCTATGGCTAGCAGTTACCTGGTTGCTAGGGGGCAGTTACCCCAGAAACAACCCATTATGTGCTTGGAAACGCTCCGTATTATCAGTACCTTGTGTGGGTTCCGTTAGATTAATAGACACAACCGACGCAGGTAACCCCACCAGTTTATCCTGGAGAGGCAATTATAGGTGTCTGCGATTGTTTAATAGGTGTTAATAACACATCCCTGCCAGAAGGAAAGATTATATATATATAATTATATAGTCCACCTTTTAATATATCATGACTGCACTTTAGTAATCAGGCACCTTATTGCTTACAAAAAAGATTGCACTTTGAATGAACGCTAATGCACTTTATGATCACTGTTACTTTATTGCAATATGTTTCCTTTAAAGGATCACTAACCGTTAATATGTCAATGATGTCATAATTGCAGAGGCGTGTCTTTAAATTCTGGTACACATGCACTAAATATTGTATTTGGCATGAGAAAGGCTCCTAGAAAGGAACTGAAACGTTCATTCACTAATTTGATGTGACAATAAACACGGATTGACAAGACCTAGTGTGCACTTTGAATGGAACTATATTATTGTATATACACACTTATTATAAGACCTTGGAGAGCTCAGTACCTCTGTGGATGTCTTATTTACTTTACTGGAAGCACCAAGGCAGCTGTATGTGGACGGAGTGCGAGGGATCTTTGAATATATATTGTATATACACATATATAATAACGAGCGTTCACATTTATTTCTACAGAAATGGGAGAATTCTGTGGGTTGGCAGTGGATAATATGGTTAAAGTAAAATGGCTTCACGTTGCATCAGCAAATATTGAAAAAAAGTCACGTTAACCAGTCTGCAGTTGTGCCAAAATGCTACGTGGGTTAAGGCAGAAAGACTGGAGAGAATTTGGACGATAAGATGGAAATAGCTCACGTTTTGTGTGACTTTCACCAGGTATTAAAGGGTATGTCCACCCTAAAAGTTTAATATGAATTTTTCATATATGATTCCCCCTGTCCCCCCAGCCCCAACCGCTATATTTTTACTCTTAGAAGTTCCCAACTTTACTTACCTCCCCTCTCTCCTCCGCCGCGCTGCCGGCCCTCTGCTTGCGAGAAAATGCAAGCAGAGGGGCGGGACGGCAGTCGCGTCTGTGATTGCTAGCGGCGCCAATCACGGACGCGGTTGCCGGGAGTTTTTTTCCGCGGGGAAAGAGGGAAGGTAAGTACAGTTTGGGGAGCTTCTAAATATATAAATATAGCGTTGGGGCTGGGGGACAGGGGAATCCTATATATTAAAGGATTTACACTAGGGGGAGGGAATCCTGAGAGGGAGGGAGGGGGGAGAAGGGCTGCAGTACGCATGCCAAACATCTCCCGGAGGCCCGGTAGGAGGCAGTGTCCTATATGGACTCTGCTAGCCTCCTGGTGGGCAGTTTTTGGGACTTGGGGGGGGGACGACTACAGGAGAACCCTATGGAGCTGGGATGTGAGGTAAGGATTAAACTACACTACATAATGGGGCCAGTAGTGGGGGGGATTATAGTTTTGGGGGTGGACATGCCCTTTAAACAACACACAAACTTTACAGGGAATAAGAGATGGCGGCTGCCACTACATCTCCCTATTCCAACAGACTATATGGACCAGTCGGCGCTGCCACTACATCTCCCTATTCCAACAGACTATATGGACCAGTCGGCGCTGCCACTACATCTCCCTATTCCAACAGACTATTGGACCGGTCGGCGCTGCCACTACATCTCCCTATTCCAACGACTATCTGAGACCGTCGGCGCTGCCACTCCTCTCTATTCAACAGACTATCGGACCGTCGGCGCTGCCACTACATCTCCCTATTCCAATAGACTATCTGGACCGGTCGGCGCTGCCACTACATCTCCCTATTCCAACAGACTATCTGGACCGGTCGGCGCTGCACTACATCTCCCTATTCCAACATAGACTTAGGACCGGTCGGCGCTGCCACTACATCTCCCTATTCCAAGACTATCTGACCGGTGGCGCTGCCCACTACTCTCCCTATTCCAACAGACTATCTGGACCGGTCGGCGCTGCCACTACATCTCCCTATTCCAACAGACTATCTGGACCAGTCGGCGCTGCCACTACATCTCCCTATTCCAACAGACTATATGGACCGTATCGGGCGCTGCCACTACATCTCCCTATTCCAATAGACTATCTGGACCGGTCGGCGCTGCCACTACATCTCCCTATTCCAACAGACTATCTGACCAGTCGGCGCTTGCCACTACATCTCCCTATTCCAACATACTATAGGACCGGTCGGCCGCTGCCACTACATCTCCCATTCCAAAATACTATCTGGAACCGGTCGGCGCTGCCACTAACTCTCCCTATTCAACAGACTATCTGGACCAGTCGCGCTGCCAATCACCCCCCCCCTATTCCAATAACTCCTATGGACCAGATCGCGCTGCCACTACATCTCCCTATTCCACAGACTATCTGGACCGGTCGGGCGCTGCCACTACATCTCCCTATTCCAATAGACTATCTGGACCGATCAGCACTGCCAATACACCCCCCTATTCCAATAGACTATCTGGACCAGTCGGCGCTGCCACTACATCTCCCTATTCCAATAGACTATCTGGACCGATCTGCGCTGCCAATACACCCCCCTATTCCAATAGACTATCTGGACTGATCGGTGCTGCCAATACACCCCCCTATTCCAATAGACTATCTGGACTGATCAGTGCTGCCAATACACCCCCCTATTCCAATAGACTATCTGGACCAGTCGGCGCTGCCACTACATCTCCCTATTCCAATAGACTATCTGGACCGATCTGCGCTGCCAATACACCCCCCTATTCCAATAGACTATCTGGACTGATCGTGCTGCCAATACATCTCCTATCCAGCTATCGACGTAGCGCTGCCAATACACCCCCCTATTCCAATTAACTATCTGGACCAGTCAGCGCTGCCCCCCCATTCCAATAGACTATCTGGACTGATCGGCGCTGTCAATACATCTCTCCATTCCAATAGACTATCTGGACTGGTCAGAGCTGCAAATACATCTCCCTATTCCAATAGAAATAAGGAATGTAGGCTTCTGGGTAAATCTTCATTATTTTTTGTATACCGGGGAGCTGTGAAGCCTAATTCTCTCCCTATCTTAATTTATTAGTGACGTATTCCAATAGACTATCTTGACCAATCGGCCCTGCCAATACATCTCCCTATTCCAATAGACTATCTCGACTGGTCAGCGCTGCCAATAAATCTTCCTATTCCAATAGAGTATCTGGACCGGTCGGAGCTACCACTACATCTCCTAATTCCAATAGACTTTCTGGAATGGGCAGCACTGCCAATACATCTCCCTATTCCAATAGAAACAAGGAATGTAGACTTCTGGGTAAATCTCCATTATTTTTTGTATATCGGGGAGCTGTGAAGCCTAATTGTCTCCCTATCTTATTTAATTTATTAGTGGCACTGCCAATACATCTCCCTAATCAAATCAACTATCTGGACTGGTTGGCGCTGCCAATACATCTCCCTATTCCAATATACTACCAATATATACATAAAAATGACCACAATCCTTATGTGCTTAATAATGTATAATCTATAATGTATAATATATCTAGTGTAATAGATAGATCTAGGTACATCTAAATACATGGATGGATCTATCGGTAAGATGGAAAAGTCCCATCAGATTTTACTGGCTCCCTCTACTGCAGTACAACATTGCTCTTTTTAATAACACACAGAGAACAATTATATTTGCACTAGTTCACAATAGGAATCCAGTGTAATCTGCCATGAATTTGCAATGGAAGTCACATATGTATGGGCAAGCTTTACCATGCGGCGTTTCCAGGTGGATGGCGCCATAAGACAGATAATCAGCCTGTAATATCTGTAGCAAAGTGGTATTCCAGGAAAGCCAGAGGTAAGTCTAAGAAATGCCTGACTGCCATTACTATGGTTCTGTAATCTAAAGCCCTCTAGGTAATGTATTCCAGTCTATTAGTAGATGGCGTCCAATCAGATGGGTCCTTATATAACACAGAATGGAAGGTGTGTGAAATGTCTAAAACTGAGTCACTTATAAAGATTATGGTTGACATTGGTGGCTTTAACCTTCATTTACTTGGCCTCAAACAAAGAGACCAACCAGGGACTCCCCACAGATAGCGAGAAAGAGGATATGTCCTGGCATCGATTAGTTAGTAAGCTCTATGGGCCAGTGAACTAAACGGCACATGAAAAAACCATGGTCTATATTACTGCTGACTCCGTCATGTCAACCGCTAGACCAGATTCAACATGCAGCCACTAAAGGGCCCAGGGCCATGTGGTTACCCACTGCAGGGGAGACGTTGATCTTTACTAAGGCAGAGCAACAGCAGGAGAAGGGCTGAGCTACAATAAAGCAAACCAGAGAGTCTGTGCAACTCCCAGTGGCAGCTCCACTCACTTACTCACCACAGGATTCGGATTTGTGCAGAACAGACCCTTGTAGAGTTCCCAATGAGCTGGATATCTGTAAGCCCACGGACAAGGGAAGGTTAAAGGATTGTGTTCTGTAAAGCTGCAGGAACTGAAGGGGAAGTGGAACTGCAAACGAGAATCATTTCTGCTATAAAAGTATCCAGTGGTCAAGTGCAGGACTTGGAATCAATCCATTCTGGTACAGGGGGAGGTTGGGACTGCACCACCTACTGTTCAGTTTACGATACTGCAGCCAATGTGTAAAATGTAGGTGTCGTTACAATAAGGGCCAATCAGCATGGTGTATGGCGAGATTTCTGTGTATCCAGAGGATAAAACCCTGTTAATATAAAGCCACCAGGAGGGCATTTCTAAGTCCATTTATGGCCCTATGATTGCCGAGGTGGTGAAGTAAGGAAATGGGGTGGAACCAGGCAGACCAGCACTTGGTTTATTTGGAATATTCCCGCAGGTGAACAAGAGGTAAAACATCTCGGCTCCACTATAAACTATACAGAGTAAAACATTTCATTATTTTCCAAGCACTCAGAATTTACAGCCTCATCATGGACTGGGGCCGCCCGTTGTTGGGGATGATAAAACACAGACAAGGAGGAATTCGTTTAACTGTGAATTAATTGCTTAAGGGCTTCCTCTGGGAAAATCAATCTGCAAAGTGAACAGGTTTTCACACTTCGTACACAAGGCCAGCGGCACTACCGCAACACAGAGACAGAGTGCCAGCTGTGCAGGGTACCCTCACCCCAACTGAACTCTGCTAACCAAATACACAGGCATTGTGTCTTTCCATCAGTCATTAGAATGTAAGCTCTGTGGTACAGCAACGTAGCTACATACAACATTCAGTGTAGCCTGAGACGATGCAAACAGATCTGTCTGATATACCAGCAACTTGCAGCTGTGACTGGTCCTGCCAATAGCTAATCAGCACGAAGAGATTCTACACTGACCAATAGTCTCTGTGTACCATCTTGTAAAACACACATTCATTTATCAGTGTTCGATTGGGATGAAAGGTTTGTCTGTGTGTACCCAGCCATAGGTTAGAGTAAATAAATGAACTGTCAGTATGGCCACAGTCATTCAAACATAGGGTATCAATATGCAACACATTAAAGCTTATCACAAAAGGCTTATCACTACAGTGCTGTGGATTTTAGTATTATCGTGAAGATAGCCTTTAAAGGGTCCCGTGTACCCCCAATCATTAAAACAGTATCCTACAGTGACCACCGGCTGGTAAATTCATATTAATTCCTTTTAGTCTACAAACACCACGTAATACAGAGAGAATATTGTATACTAGCAGTTGGACCCGGCGTTGCCCGTGTACACATGTGGGTATAGTATGTTACATGCAGGTGTGTGTTTGGCTTAGATGGAAGAGACACGGCATAAAGAAGTGCACGTTAGTATAGTACGTCAGTATGTAATAGTTATGAGTTGAGGAGTGACATTGTGAGGTCCGTTAACACACATGTTTATTGTAAAACCTTATATACAATTTTTATCCAGTTTTTCCACTTGAAACGTAAATATACATATGTTGGGGTGAACAATGCTACATGGAATTTGCCGGGGGAAACATGTTGATTGTATCTGAATATCGCAGCACTTGAGCGTCTACGGCGTCAGTGTCTCTGATCATGTGACGTGTGTCCTCTTGTCTGTGTTGTTAAAGTCGGGCTTCATTCTGTTGCACTGTCTAGGCTCTATGTGTTTTTATTAAGCGTGCTCTATTTTTTGCACATTAGTGAGCAGTGTGTCACCTTTTTGCACACTTTTAGGTATTCAATGAAAGTTCTTATCGTCTAAATATGTATAATTTAGCCCACACAATCAGTTGTGGGGAAAAATTAGCACTTTTATTGAATCTCCCTGGTAATCCTTGCACAGGACACTTTATATTGACTATACTCCCCATCATAACGTTCCTTCTGGGCGAATTGAAAGTGCCAAAGGTGTCTTTGTTCTTTTAGTTTAACTGTCTGTGGGAAGTGTGTGACATTGGGCAGTGTGGTCTGCTGCTCTAGTCCCGGTAATGCAGGTATTCCCATGTAGTCCGTATCCCCCAACCGTCCCTTTTGAATAGGTGATGGGGCGTGCTGTGTTTAGGTTGGGTGGGCAAACGGCATTGCTAGGGTGGACAGTCTGGGGGCGTGTCTGTGATGTTTGAGTGGGTGAGGCAACGGCATCTAGGTGTGGACAGTCGGGGGGCAAATTCTGTGATTGTTGAGGTTGGGTGGGGCATGGCATTCTAGAGGTGTTGACGTCCTGGGGGCATGTCTGTGTGTTGGGTGGGTGGGGGGGCATGCATTCTAGGGTGTTTGACGTCTGGGGCTGTCCTGTGATGTTGAGTGGTTGGGGCCACGCAATTCTAGGGTGTGGACAGTCTGGGGCATGTCATTCCCGGAATGTTGAGGTGGGGTGGGGCATGCATTCTGGTTGTGGACAGTCGAGGGGCTGTCTTGATGTTGAGTGGGTGGGGCATGTGCATTCTAAGGTGTGGTACAGTCGGGGGGCATGGTCTGTGATGTTGAGGTGGGTTGGGCATGGCATTCCTAGGCGTGTGACAGTCTGGGGGCAATGTTCTGTGCTGTTGGTATGTGGGTGGGCAAGTGCATTCTAAGTGTGTGGACAGGTCTGGGGGCAATGTCTAGTGATGGTGCTGGTGTGACAGAGTCGGGCAGCGGTGAGGTTGTGTGCATGAGGTTGCATTCATTTTGGTGTGGTTGCCAATAATTGGGGGCCTGGTCAAGCCAGCGTTTCCCAATCTTGGGTCGTGGCCCGTGCCATTAGGGGTGTGTGGGTTGTGTTTTTTGGGAAGTGTGCCTGTGATGTTTGGGAGCATGTGACAATGTTTGTGGATGCGGGCATGGATTTTGTGGATGGGTGATCATATCCCAAATTAGCAACACTAGTATTTTCACAGGGTTTATATCTGTATATACATGTCATTCATATCACCGGATATGCAACATAGTATTTCGAAGGGTTTATAAGTCTGTATATAAATGTCATTCATATCACCAAGAGTAACACAGTCCTTTTCCAGGTTTATTGTTTATATAAAATGTCATATCATATCCCCATATCAACATGTATTTCAGGGTTTTATATCTGTATATTAATGGTCATTCATATCACCCAATGACATAGTCTTTTCCAGGTTTATATCTTATATGAAACATTATCATATCCGCCAATAGAACCAGACTATTGTTTTATTCTTATATTGATCTATACATAGTACACGTTTTCAGTACATTATATCTTATTAACCTGCCATTCAAACTCCCATAGTTAATATTGGGTTGATACTTTTAACAAATATAAACGCCATGGAAACTAATTTTACTATTGTGAATATGATGACCTTTATATCAATATAAACCCTGGAAAGACTGTTCTATCGGTGATATGATGACACTTTATATACAAAATACTACACCCGGGAAAGACTTGTTACTATCGTGATATGAATGACATTATATACAATATACAACACCTGGAAAGACTTGTTACTATTGGGTGATCTGATGACATTTTATATACAAATATAAACCTGGAAGACTAATGTGACTATCGGTGATATGAATGACATTTATAATCAAATATAAACCTGCGGAAAGACTGTGTTAACTATTGGTGAGTATGAATGACTTTATAACAAATACCAATTAAACATGGACGACTATGGTGTCTACTATTGGTTGATATGAATGAATTTATAACAAATATAAACCCTGGAAAATACTGTTTACTATTGGTTGATTGAATGAACTTAATATCACAATATAACCCTCGTCAAGTCTAATGTGACTATCGTTGGATATGAATGACATTTTATACAAAATATAAAACCCTGGAAAAGACTATGTTCTATTGGTGATATGATGACAGCTTTATATACAAATATAAACGCCCTGGAAAGACTATTTTACTATCTTGGTTGATTGCAATGACATTTATATACTAACGAAAGACTAGGTATATTGTGATCAGTATACATTAACCCTGTAAAGTCTATGTGACTATCGGTGGATATGAATGACAGTTTATTACACAAATATAACCCTGGGAAAGACTAATTTTACTATTGGTTGATATGAATGACATTTGATCAACAAATATAAACCCTGAAAGACTATGTGACTTTCGGTGATATGAAGGACATTTATAAGACAAATATAAACCATGGGAAAGCCTATGTTGACTATTGGTGGATAAGAATGACATTGATACAAAACACCTAACTCATACTATCGTATACCATTACACAAAAACCTGGAAAGAAACTATGTTACATTGGTGATATAAAATGACATTTATATAACAAAATAACCTGAAACGACACGAATAATTATCATATAACAGAAAGACTATTATCTATTGGTGATATGACTGACTTTATATACAAATATAAACCCTGGAAAGACATGTTACTATTGTGATAGATGACATTTATACTCAAATATAACCCTGGAAAGACTATGTTACTATTCGGTGGAATATGAATGACATTTATATACAAATATAAACCCTGGCAAGACTAGTGTACTATTGGTGATATGAATGACATTTATATACAATAGAACCCTGGAAAGTACTATGTGACTATCGGTGGAATGATGATGACATTTATATACAACTATAAGAAACCCTGGAAAGTCTATGTTTACAATTCGGTGATATGATGACATTTATACACAAGAATAACCCCTGGAAAAGACCTATGTTAATCTGTGATTAGAATGACATTTATTCCACAAATATAACACCTGGAAAGACTGTGTTCCATTGGGATATGAACATTTTATATACAGAATAAAACCCTGGAAGTACTAGTGTTTACTGATCGGTTGATATGAATGACATTTTATACAAATATAAACCCTGAGAAAGTACGTTGACTATCGCTATGAAATGGACATTTTTATAACAGTATAAAACCCTAGGAAAGACTATGTGACTATCGGGGAATGATAACAATGACATATACTGAAACTGTTACATGCATATGAAACATCCTGGAAAGTCTATGTGACTATCGGTATATGAATGACTTTATATCACAAAAATGAGTATGACAGGATGCTATCATACTGAAGATCATGTGACTATTGTGATAAGAATGACATTTATATAACAAATATAAACCCTGGAAGACTTGTTTTACTATTTGGTGATTATGAATGACACTTATATATCAAATATAAACCCTGGAAAGACTTGTTACTATTGGTGATATGAAATGGACCATTGTATACCCAAATATACAACCCTGAAAGACTTTGTTACTATGGTAGTATGAATTACATTTATATACACCAATATACAACCCTGTAAAGACTATGTGACTATCGGTGATATGAATGACAATTTATATACAGATATAAACCCTGGAAAGTCTATGTGGACTATCGGTGTGATATGATGACTTTATACACCAAATATAACCCTGAAACTATGTTACATTGGTGATATGATAAGACATTTATATACAGAATAAATAACCCTTGAAAGACTATGTGCACTACGGTGATAATGAATGACATTATACACATATAAACCCTGTAAAGACTGTGTTTACAATGGCGATATGATGACATTTATATACAATATAAACCCCTGGAAAGCTATGTGACTATCGGTGATATGAACTGACATTTATACAATATTAAACCCTGGAAGTACATTTGACTATCGGTGTATGAATGACATTTATATCCAAATATAAACCTGGAAGACTAGGTTACATATTGGGGGAATGACATTTATATCACAAAGTAAACCCGGAAAAAGACTGTTTACATTGGTGATATGAATAACATTTATATACAACATATAAACCCTAGAAAGAATGTTACTATGGTGTATGAAGTGACCTATTATATACAAATATAAACCCTGAGAAGACTTGTGAACTATCGGGATCGATGACATTTATATACAAATATAAACCCTGAAAAGATCTATGGTGACTATCGTGATCATGATGACATTTATACACCATAACATAATATGTCAATGTTATACTAATACCCGGAAACTTAAACCTGGAAACGACTATGTGACTATGTGAATATGAAACATTTATATACAAATATAACACCCCTGGAAAGACGTGATTGTGATATGACTTATAACGTTACGAGCTATGGATAGATATGCATACATTTAATTTACAAGAACTGGAAAACGATTAAATGTGTATAGACATTCCATATAACCCTGACCTGGTATAGGTACATGACATATAATATAACCGACCTGTACTATGGTCGATCATTTTACAATAAACTGAAGACGTTGGTTATATGACTGATATCTAACCTGAATATATGGACAGATTGTGACATTTTCAAATATAACCGACTGGGACTATTGTATAGTCTATCACAATTACCGGCTGGTACTGTGTATGATGACATGGTATGCTCATTCTATCCAATTTCTTCCTGTTATATTAATAATGTCATTATATCACCTATCAATATCTCAGTATATTGTAAATTGAGTCATATATCATAATGTCCTTTCCGGGTTTATTTTGTATATAATGTCATTCATAATCGATATACAAGCTTTCATATTAATTAAAACACCATCTATCACCAATAGTAACATAGTACTTTCCAGGGTTTTATATTTGATAGTAAAGTGTCATTCATATCACCAATAGATACATAGTCCACTTTCCAGGGTTTATATTGTATAAAATTGTCATTCATATACATAGTAACATAGTCTTTCCAGGTTTATATTTGTATATAAATGTCATTGCCCATATCACCATAGTAACAGTATCTTTCTCAGGGTTTATATTTTATATATAAATGTCATTCATCACCCAAAGTAACTAGTCTTTCCAGGGTTTAATCTTGTATATAAATTCATTCATACACCATAGTAACACAAGTCATTTCCAGGGGTTATATTGTAGTATAAATGTCATTCATATCACCAATAGTACACATGTCTTTCCGGTTTATATTTGTATATAATGTCATTCATATCACAATTAACCAGTCTTTCAGGTTTAATATTTGTATATAAAGGGATTCTTCACCAGTGTCATATTCTAGTGTTAATTGTACTATAGAATGTCATTCATGATCACTCAATGTAAGACACTGTTCCCCTTCTCCAGGTGTTTATATTTGAGTTAATGTGTCAGGCCTCGTACACTAGTACACTTCTGTTCCAGTGGTTATCTGTTCTGTATTAATTGTCTGTAGTACGCGCCAATAGTAACAGTGCCTCCAGGGTTCATCTTGTAGTACGAAATTGGGCATCACACCAATGCAACTAGTATGTGCGGGATTTTATATGTTATCATAAATGTCACTACGGCGCAGTCACCATCAGAGCATATTAGTTGTGATTGCGGGTGTGTGATGGATTTGTAGCGTATAATATAGTCATCATTCACCAAAGTATGTCTTCCATGTATATAGTTGAATATGGACATGGTTTCAACATGCCGCTCAGTTATTTTAGACCTTATAATGCATCGGGATACCAATAACGGTTACTAGTCTTATTGAGGGTTTATCTTTGAAAAACACTTCCAAGTTCCAACTGCCATCACAGCAGACCTCGGGAAAATTCTGGGTTTTCTATCCTTTTTATAGAACCTTTCTTTCGTCGTGGACGTCTCAAGTTGATGTACCATACTCTCCCTGTCGTTATGAGCAACTGAAGTGACAATCTCGGTATACTGATATCTTTGATGGATCGGGCAGACACAGACAGCTTCCTGTTCGATCTGCTTACGTTTGGGTAGGAGTAACTTGTTCCCTCTTTGTGAGTGCTGGGAGTTTTTATTGTGTCAATGGATCACTGTAGGGCGCCTTCAAAAAAAGAGCTGATAGTTGAGATTCGGTTGACTGTGATACGCATCTTATACAACAATTTCTACTTGAATGTTCACAGTTGGTTAAGGCGACTAATAGGACTCAAACGTAGCTGTTGGAGGCATTTTGGCACAATTCAAAGACTCCAACATCAATCTCGGTTTCTCTGGTTTTATTGTTGCCTTCCCTTTGCTGAATCTAGGAATCCACACGGCATGAGGGACAGACGCTTATAGTATTGTATTGTCCATGTAGTCCCATAGAATGACAATACTATGTGGCTGCAGTCTGTTTCTGGCCATTATTAATGGCTCAGTCCATTGTCCCCTCTTTCCCTCAGACCATAGGGTATCCTGTGAATCTTTTCTTTTTATTCCTCAGTCTGACCACTCGATTTCCCCCTTGTGCCTCGTGGGGGTAATATCGCTGCCATTGCTGTTTCCTTGTTTTAAGCAATTAAAACACCATAGAAAATAAGATGTGGCATGAAAATATGAGTAGTTGTTGTGTCGGTAACTTTAAATACTTTCCTAATAATCCCCTCATTGTCCTCATAGGGGTTTATGTCTTCCCGTTGGTCATTTTTACGTGCTGGGACCTTTTCAGGACTATAGATTACATCTCTTAAAAAAAGAAATGATTTTCAATTCTGTTTTCTCGATACATAAAGTAGAGTGGGAAAGGGTTTGTCACGTGTTGAGAAACCAGTAAAGATATGGAAACGTCTTCCAGTGGAATATGTGATGGCAGGTTCATGGTCAGTTTAATTAAAAAAGCTGGATGAGTTTCTTACAACAACAAAGGAATGTTTAAAGTTACATGGGATTGATACATTAAAGTAGAGTGGAACGGGTTGTCACTTTTGAGAAGGTGTTTAAAGAACTATGGAACTGTTTCCAGTTGAAGTTGTTATGCAGGTAGGTTACCATGTTCAGTTTAATAAAAAAGCGGATGAGTTCTTACAAACAAGGAATGTTACAAGTACTGGTGATTGATAACATAAAGTAGAGTTGGTCCGGGAAATTTCTGGACACTTGAGTTCAGGGAAGGAATTTTTTTCCCCATCATAAATGTGGTTGGTTTTTGCTCTCTGGATCAACAGTTAGCAGGAATGAGGGTATGCTAGGGTTGGACTGGAGGATGCATGTTATCAATCCAAATACTACACTATATATTTAGTACGTTACTGTACTTATTGGGAGAGAATCCAGTATATTCTGTCAAATTTGCAGAATGTTCAAAATATCGATTTACTGTGTAATGGGGGGGGGGGGGGGTGGGTTGTTTTTTTTTATTGTTTTTACAGAAAAACAGTCTGTGAAGTGTGTGACATGTGGGCAGTGTGTGTCTGCTGCTTAAGTCCAGGTAATGCAGGTAATTCCCATGTAGTCCGTATCCCCCAACCGTCCCGGTTTGAATAGGTGGATGGGGCGTGTCTGGGATGTTGCGGTGGGTGGGGCACGGCATTCTAGGGTGTGGACAGTCTGGGGGCATGTCTGTGATGTTGAGGTGGGTGGGGCACGGCATTCTAGGGTGTGGACAGTCTGGGGGCATGTCTGTGATGTTGAGGTGGGTGGGGCATGGCATTCTAGGGTGTGGACAGTCTGGGGGCATGTCTGTGATGTTGAGGTGGGTGGGGCATGGCATTCTAGGGGGGGCATGTCTGTGATGTTGAGGTGGGTGGGGCATGGCATTCTAGGGTGTGGACAGTCTGGGGGCATGTCTGTGATGTTGAGGTGGGTGGGGCACGGCATTCTAGGGTGTGGACAGTCTGGGGGCATGTCTGTGATGTTGTGGGCATTCTAGGGTGTGGACAGTCTGGGGGCATGTCTGTGATGTTGTGGTGTCCAGGAGGTTTGCATGTGACATTTGGTGGTTGCAATATTTGGGGGCCTGGTCAAGCGTTTTCAAAGCTTGGGCGTGGCCGTGCCATTTAGGGGTGTGGGTGTGTGGTTTTTGGAAGTGTGCCTGTGATGTTTGGGAGCATGGACAGAATGTTTGTGGATGCGGGCATGATTTTGGGATGGGGTGATTCATATCACCAATAGCAACATAGTATTTCCAGGGTTTATATCTGTATATAAATGTCATTCATATCACCGATAGTAACATGTCTTCCAGGTTTATATCTGTATATAAAGTACATTCATATCCCCAATAGTAACACAGTCTTTCAGGGTTTATATCTGTAGATATAAAGTCATCATATCACCTCTATAACACGTCTTCCAGGGTTTAATCTGTATAAAATGTCATTCATATCCCCAATAGTAACATAGCTTTCCAGGGTTTATATTTTCTATACAAATTAACCAGGAAACGACTATGTACTATGGTGATAGATGACATTATATACAAATATACACCCTGGACAAGGATATGTTACTATTGGTGATATGAATGACATTTATATACACAATATAAACCCTGGAAGACTATGTACTATCGGTTGATATGAATGGGGGGGGAGGGGGGGGGGGGGGGGGGTCATTTATATACAAATTAAACCCTGGGAAAGACTGTGGATATTGATGAACATTATAACAATATAACGGGACATAGACTATCGGTATAACATGAACATATTATATACAAATATAAAACCCTGGAAGACTGTGTTACTATTGGTGATATGAAGACATTAATACAAATATCAACCCTGGAAAGACTGTGTTACTATTGGTATATATGATGAATCAAATACTGGACGTGTACTATGGATTACATTATATACAAAATAAACCCTGGAAAGTCTATGTGACTATCGGTTGATATGAATGACATTATACAAAATATAAAACCCTGGAAAGACTATGTTTACTATGGTGATGAACTTCTACAAATCATGAGCACTAGTATTTGGGATTGAATGACTTTATATACAAATATTAAACCGCTGGAAAGACTATTTTTACTATTGGTGATATGAATGACATTTATATACAATCACATAAAGTCTTAACTCGGTGATGAGACTGTTATACAAATTTTCGAAAGCTTGACTATTGGTGATATGAATGCTTTAACAAATAACCTGAGTTGATATGTAGATCATTATACCGATTAAACCCTGGAAAGGTCCTATGTGATATCGGTGATATACTGACATTTTATTACAACAATATAAACCATGGACAGACTATGTTACTATGTGGATGAATTTAAAATGGAAAGTAGTACTATTGGGATATGAATCATTATAGTACAATATAAACCGGCTGGAAAGATCTATTGTACTATCGTGATATGATGACATTTATAACAGATATGAAACCCGGAAAGGTCTATGTGACTATCGGTGAATGAATGACATTTATACACAATATAAACCAGGAAAGACTATGTTAATCTGATATGATGTTAGATACATAAACCGGAAGGACTAGTACTATCTGGTATAATGACAAATATACAATCTCAAAACTGGAAGTCATGCTATCGTATATACAACTTTCAAAACCCGGGACATGTAATGGTGAATGAATGACATTTATTACAAATATAAACCCATGAAAGACTATGTTACTATTGTGATATGTAAGATGACCTTTATAACAAATATAAAACCCTGGACAGCTCTGTGACTATTGTGATATAGAATGAATTTATAACAAAATATAAAACCACTAGAAAGACTTGTTACATCGGGTGATATAATGAGACATTTATATCCAAATATTAAACCCGGAAAAGAGCTCTGTGACTATCGGATATGAATGACCATTTATATACAGATATACACCATGGAAATCTATGTACTATTAGGTGATATGAATGACTTGATATAACAAATATAAGCCTGGAAAGACTATGTTGACTATGGTGATATGAATGACATTTATAACAAATATAAACCCGAACTGTGATACTGCTAAAAGAATTCAATATCTGGAAAAACTATGTTACATGGTGATCATGAAAATGACATTTATAGTACAAATATAAAACCCTGGAAAAGACTAGTGTTACTATTCGGTGATGATATGAATGACATTTATAACATGATAAACCCTGGAAGCTCTATGTTTTCTTCGGTGATTGAATGACATTATATACACATATAAACTCCTGGAAACGACTATGGCTACGGATATTGGTGAGAGAAGACATTTATAGTACAGGATATTAAAAACCCTGGACAAGATATGTGCTTCGGTGATTGAATGACATTTTTATACAAATTATAAACCCTGAAAGACTAGTGTTACAATTGGTGATATGCATGACCATTTATATACAGTAATAAACCCACTGGAAAGGATCTAGTGACTATCGTGGAATAAATGACATTTATACACAAATAAAACCCTGGAAGACTATGTGTACATGCTGTTATATGAATGACATTTATATACATATACACCTGGAAAGACTATGTGACTATCGGTGCTATGCATGACTTTATACACAAATATAAACCCTGGAAAGACTGTGACATGGCTGATATGAATGACATTGTATATACAAATATAAACCCTGGAAAGCTATGTTACTATTGTGATATGAATGACATTTATACACAATATAAACCATGTAAAGACTGGTGTACTATTGGTGATATGAATGACATTTATATACATACCTAGAACAACTTTATATCGGGATTTAACTTAACAATATACCTGGAAAGACTGTGGACTATCGGGGTGATAGAATGACATTTATATACAGAATAGAAACCGCTGGAAAGCACTGTGTACATGCGTGATATGAATGACATTTATAACAAATATAACCCTGGAACGAATAGTTACATTGGTTTGACATTATCAATTTTGGAAGATGTTATGGATATGAATTCATTCTATACAAAATATAAACCTGGAAAGACTATGTGACTATCGGGTGATATGAATTGACATTTATATACAGATAAACCTGCGAAAGTCTATGTGACTACGTGTGATATGAATGAATTTATACACAATAGTAAACCCTGTGAAAGACAGTTCACAATTGTGATTATGAATGACATTTATAACAATATAAACCTGGAAAGACTTGTTACTATGGGAATTGAATGACATTATACAAAATATAAACCCTAGGAAAGACTATTTATATAGGTGCTATGAATGACATTTATATACAATATAAACCCTGAGAAGATTACTATCGTGAGATGAATCATTTATATAAAATAAACTGAGTTGTGCAGGTATTGAATGACCAATTATATACAAAATATAAACCCTGGAAAGCGTATGGACTATCGGTGATATGAATGACATTTTATATCACAATATAAACCCTGGAAAGACGTGTAACTATGGTGTAGCAATCTGGTATGCTATATCAAGTACATGTCAGGAGAATTCATTATATCCACTCATAGTTTTCAGTAATGTAAACTATCAAAGGAAAAGTCAGGCTATTGATAGTTATGCCAGTCACATGTTTCCAGGGTTATTGGAATAATGATATCATAGTACATGTTTTAGTAGTTGATAAAATTATTAACACCTAGAACTGTACATATTCTTTACTGGTTATAATACTTGTATATAAAATCATTACACCTATTAAAGCTTGTCTTCTCAGGTTTATATGAATCCTTGTATTACAATGCATACAACCCGAAAAACTAGTCTTCAGGGTTTTATATTGAATAATTTATTACAAATCACAATACCCGGTAAAAGACTATTTTGACTAGGTTTATATTTGTATATTTCAGTATCACCAATAGTAAACAAGTATGTTTACGTTTCGTATGATGTTGATATAAATGTCATTCATATCACCAATAGTACACAGTCTTTCCCAGGGTTTATATTGTATATAAATGTCATACATATCACCGATGTACATAGTCTTCCAGTTTATATTTGGTATATAAATGTTCATTCATCTCACAATAGTAACATTAGTCTTTCCAGGTTTGATATTGGTATTAAATGTCTTCATATCCCCAATTAGTAAACAGTCTTTCCAGGGTTTATATTTGTATATAAATGTCATTCATATCACCAATAGTAAACTAGTCTTTCCAGGGTTTGAGTTGTTATAAGTCATTCAATACAATAGTAACATAGTCTTTCGCGGGTTTATATTGTATATAAATGTCATTCATATCACCATATGGTAACACAGTACTTTCCAGGGTTTATATTGTATATAAATGTCATTCATTCACCAATAGTAACATAGTCTTTCCAGGTGTTTATCTGTATTAAATGTCATTCATATCACCTAAGTCAACATAGTCTTTCCAGGTGTTATATTTGTATATACATGTCCATTTCCATATCACCATAGTAACAACGTATCTTCCGGGTTTATATTTGTATATAAATGTATTCATACACCAATAGTACCACAGTCTTTCCAGGTTTTATATTTGAAACCTTCCAGGTGCCAATTGTAATGGTTTACAGACCTTAAGGGAATTGTCTGGTTTCCTTGTCTAGAAGCTGTGTTCTGTGTGCAGCTCTGAGTTGTGTAGCCGTACATTACACTGTTTTTGTGCACTGAAGTTGGACTCTGTGTCTGTGTTGTTGAGGTTCGAGGCAGCACTACACCAGACCGCAGGCCATTCTCTGAGTTAACGAATTGGGGAATCAACTCTGCAAAGTGATGTGCGGGATTTTTTATTGGTCAAACTGGACGTCACGGGGCGGCAAGCCCTTTCAGAGGGCGTCGCCATTATGTTGTGATTGGGGGTTGTGGCTGTGAGGTGAGCGCATAAACATATATACATACAAGATTTCTACTTTATATAGTAGAATTGGACATGTTAGAGCAGAACTAGGACATAGGACGGTCTAAAAATAACGGTTTCAGCTTGTTGGAGGGGGGTCATTTCTTTGGCAACACATTCAACAAGTTTCGCAACGCCAATCAAAAACTCATTCTCTGGGTTCTACTGGGTTTATTTAAAGACCTTTTCCCTTCTGTCTGAATCTCTCATATGAACCATCCACTCCCTGTGGCGATGGAGCCAAGACAGACAGGACCCAATCCGTTATAATATCATTTGCATGATATTGATCTGGTTGATCCCGGGATACTTTCCGATTGCCGTTTGGAGTCAGGAACTAATTTTTTTTCCCTCTCTTTTTTAGGCTGGTTTTTTTGCTTCCTCTGATCAACTGTTAGGTCGGGTTAAAAAAAAAAAAAAAAATCGGTTGGACTTGATGGACGAATGTCTTTATTTAATTCACCTTCTTACTATGTTACTATGTTACTCTATGCATTTACAAACGATTGTATCTGATCTCCCTTATATAAAGTAGGGGATCCTAGAATGATAAACAATATCTCTGGTGGCTGCAGTCTGCTTCTGCCATTATAATGTGCTCATCCATTGTCCCTCTGTCCTAGACGCATAAGGGTATCACTGTGAATCGTTTCTTTTTATCCTCAGTCTGAACTGGCACTCACGATTCCCAATTGTGCCTCGGTGTAAATATCGCTGCCCTTGCTGTTCCTTGTTTTAAGCAATAAAACCCCTAGAAAATAGATGTGCATGAAATATGAAGTAGTTGTGTGTCTGGTAATTTAATACTTGCGCCCTATAGAAATCCCATTGTTCCTTCATAGGGTTTGATGTCTTCCCGTTTGTTGCATTTTAACCTGCTGGGACATTTTCAGGACTATAGAATTTACACTCTTAAAAAAGAAATGATTTTCAATTCTGTTTTTTCTGTAAAAAAAAATTAAAAAAAAACAACCCACCCCCCCCCCCCCCATTACACAGTATCGATATTTTGAACAATTCTGCAAATTTGACAGATAACTGGAGTCTCTCCCAATAGTACAGTACGTATAGTATAGTGTAGTATTTGAGATTGATAGACATGCATCCTCCCCAGTCCAACCCTTAGCATATCCTCATTCCTGTCTAACTGTTGATCCAGAGGAGGGGCAAAAACCAACCAAATTTATGAAGGGGAAAAAATTCCTTCCCTGACTCCAAGTGTCCGGAATTTCCCTGGACCAACTCTACTTTATTTATCAATTACCGAGTCTTGTAACATTCCCTTGTTTGTAGAACCTCATCCCTTTTTATTAAACTGACCATGAACCTACCTGCCATAACAACGTTCAACTGGAAACAGTTCCATAGCTTTAAACACCTTCTCAAAAGTGACAAACCCTTCCACTCTACTTTAATGTATCAATACCAGTAACTTGTAACATTCCTTGTTTGTAGAAACTCATCCGCTTTTTATTAAACTGACCATGAACCTGCTAAAACGTCCCCTGGAACCAAACCAGTTCCCTATAGCTTTAGCCGTTCTTCCACTTGAAAACACCCTTTCCCAACTCTAAACTTTATGTATCAATCCAGTAACTTGTAAACATTCCTTGTTTGTAGGAAATCATACCAGCTTTTGATTAAACTTGACCAATGAACCTGCCATAACAACGTCCACTGAGACAGTTCCATAGCTTTACCATTCTCACACAGTGACAAACCCTTTTCCCAACTCTACTTTATGTAGCAAACCATACTTTACATTCCTTGTTTTTTAGAAACTCATCCAGCTTTTTATTAAACTGCCACTGAACCCTCCATAACAACCGTCCACTGGAAGACAGTTCCATAGCTTTTACGTTCTCACAGTGACAAACCCTTTCCCAACTCTACTTTATGTCCGGGCAATCCAGTACACTTGTAACATTCCTTTGTTTTAGAACCTCATCCAGCTTTTTATTTAAACTGACCATGAACCTGCCATAACAACGTCCACTGAAGACATTTCTAAGCTTTAAAAAACCCGTTCTCACAGTGGCCACCCTTTCCCAACTCTAAACTTTATGTAATCAATCCCAGTAACTGTAACATTCCTTGTTTGTAGAACTCATCCAGCTTTTATTAAACGACCAATGAACCTGCCATACACACGTCCACTTGGAAGCAGTTCCCTAGCTTAAAACATTTGGGTTTATATTTGTATATAAATGTCATTCATATCACCGATAGTAACATAGTCTTTCCAGGGTTTATATCTGTATATAAATGTCATTCACATCACCGATAGTAACACAGTCTATCCAGGGTTTATATTTGTATATAAATTATATTTTATATACAAATATAACCCATGGAAGACTATGTGACTATTGGTGATATGATGACATTATATACAAATATAACCCTGGAAAGACTATGTTACTATGTGATATGAATGACATTTATTACAAATATAAACCCTGGAAAGACTATGTTACTATCGTGATATGAATGACATTTATATACAAATATAAACCCTGAGAAAGACTGTGTTACTATCGTGATATTGATGACATTTATATACAAATATAAACCCTGGAAAGACTGTGTTACTATTGGTGATATGAAGACATTTATATACAAATATAACCCTGAAAGACTGTGTTACTATTGGGATATGAATGACATTTAAATCCAAATATAAACCCTGGAAAGGTTATGTGACTATCGGTGATATGAAGACATTTATACACAAATATAAACCCTGGAAGACTATGTTACTATTGTGATATGAATGACATTTATATAACATATAAACCATGGAAGACTATGTTATCTATTGGTGATATGAATGACATTATATACAAATAAAACCCTGAAGACTATGTTACTATTGGTGTATGAATGACATTTTATACAGAATAAACCCTGGAAAGATTCTATGTGAATACTATGGTGATATGAATGCCATTTTATAACACAATATAACCCTGGAAGACTATTGTTACTATTGGTGATATGAAATGACTTTATACACAATATAAACCCTGGAAAGACTATGTGCTATGGTATATGATGACATTTATTACAGATATAAACCCTGGAAAGTCTATGTGACTATCGGTGATATGAATGACATTTATACACACATATAAACCCGGAAAGACTGTTACATATTGGTGATATGAATGACATTTATATACAATATAAACCCTGGAAGACTATGTTTACTATTGGGGATAATGAATGACATTTATATACAAATATAAACCATGGAAAGACTATGTTACTATTGGTGATATGAATGACTTTATAACAATATAAACCCTGGAAGTCTATGTACTATCTGTGATATGAATCCTTTATACACAATTAAACCTCTGGAAGACTATGTTACAATTGGTGATATGAATGACATTTATTATCAAATATAACCCCTGAAAGACTATGTGACTATCGTGATATGAATGACATTTATATACAAAATATAAACCATGGAAAGACTTGTACTATTTGGGATATGAATGACATTATATATACAATATAAACCCTGAAAGACTATGTTACTATTGTGATATGAATGACATTTATACACAAATATAAACCTGGAAAGACTATGTACTATTGGTGATATGAATGACATTTATACAAATATAAACCCTGGAAAGACCTATTTGGACTATCGGTGATATGAATGACATTTTATATACAGATATAACCCTGGAAAGTCTATGTACTATCGGTGATTGAATGACATGTTATAACACAATATAAACCCCTGGAAAGACTATGTACATTGGTGATATGAATGACATTTAATACAGATAATAACCCTGGAAAGACTAATGTGACCTCGGTGATAAGACATTTTAACACAAATATAAACCCTGGAAAGACTGTGTTACTATTGGTGATATGAATGACATTATCTACAGATAAGGAACCAACCGGGAAAGTCTAATGTGACTATCGGTGATATGATGAATTTATACACAATATAAACCCTGGAAAACTATGTTACATTGGTGATAGTGAATGACATTTATATACAGATATATACCCTAAAGACTATGTGCTATCGGTGATATGAATGACCTTTATACACAAATATAAACCCTGGAAAGACTGTGTTTACTATTGCTGATATGAATGACATTTATATACAATATAAACCCTGGAAAGCTATGTGACTTATCGTGATATGAATGTACATTTATCACAATATAAACCCTGGAAGACTATGTGACTATTGGTGATATGAATGACATTTATATACAAATATAAACCCTGGAAAGACTGTGTTTACTATGGTGATATGAATGACATTTATATACAAATATAAACCCTGGAAAGACTGTGTTACTATTGGTGATATGAATGAACATTTATATACAAATATAAACCCTACGAAAGACTGTTACTTATCGGTGATATAAATTACTTTATATACAAATTACCCTGGAAAGACTATGTGACTATCGGGGATATGAATGACATTTTAATACAGATTAAACCCTGGAAAGTCTATGTGACTATCGGTGATATGAATGACATTTATACACAAATATAAACCTGGAAAGACTATGTTTACATTGGTGATATGAATGACATTTATATACAATATAAACCCCTGGAAGACTATGTGACTATCGGTGATATGAATGACATTTATACACAAATATAAACCCTGGAAAGACTATGTTACAATTGGTGATATGAATGACATTTATATACAAATATAAACCCTGGAAAGACTATGTGACTATCGTGATATGAATGACATTTATATACAAGATATAAACCCTGGAAGTCTATGTGACTATCGGTGATAATGATGACATTTATCACAAATATAAAACCCTGGAAGACTATGTTACAATGGTGATATGAATGACCTTTATATCCAAATATAACCCCTGGAAAAGACTGGTTACTATTGGTGATATGATGACATTTATATACAAATAAACCCTAGAAAGACTGTTACTATGGTGATATGAATGACGTGTAGCATTTATATCAAATCATACCCTGAAGACTGTTCTATCGGTGATATGAATAGACCATTTTATACCAAATTCTAACCCGAGTCGAAAAATAGCTAGGGTGGGAAGCAATCTGTGTATTACTGTTAAAATGTACATGTGGTTCATAATACACAATATGACATTTACTCGGGAATGTGACACGGGAACTATGGGAGATGGAGGTTAGCTTTATATACAAAATAAACCCCTGGTAACTGTAGTCTTTACTATCGTTGGATATGTGAATACATTGTATATAATGTCATTCATATCACCAATAGTCACAGTCTTTCCAGGGTTTATATTTGTATATAAATGTTCATTCATATCACACCGATAGTCACTACCTTTCCAGGTTTATATATTGTTATAAATGTCATTTCATATCACCAATAGTAACATAGTCTTTCCAGGGTTTATATTTGATATAAATGTCCTTCATTCTCACCATAGTAAACATAGTACTTTCCAGGGTTATATTGTATATAAATGTCATTCATATCACCAATAGTAACATAGTCTTTCCAGGGTTTATATTTGTATATAAATGTCATTCATATCACAAAGTAACAAGTCTTTCCAGGGTTTATATTTGTATATAAATGTCATTATATCACCAATGTAACATGTCTTTCCGGTTATTTCTCGACATTCATCCTGTAACTAGTTTCCGTTATATCTGTATTAAATGTCATTCATATCCCATAGTAACATAGTCTTTCAGGGTTTAATTTGTATATAAATGTCATCATATCACAATAGTAACACATTTTCCAGGGTTTTTTGTATATAAATGTCTTCATATCACCAATAGTACACAGTCTTCCAGGGTTTATATTTTGAAACCTTCCAGGTGCAAATTGAATGTGTTTACAGACCTTAAGGGAATGTCTGGTTTCCTTGTATAGAAGCTGTGTTCTGTGTGTGCAGGCTCTGAGTTGTGTAGCGTACATTACACTGTTTTTGTGTCACTGAAGTGGACTCCTGTGTCTGTGTTGTTGAGGTCGGGCAGCACACAGAGCCCAGGCCCTTCATCTGAGTTACCGAATTGGGGAATCACACTCTGCAAGTGATGTGCGGGATTTTTATTGGTCAAACTGGACTTCACGGGCGGCAGCCCTTTCAGAGGGCGTCGCCATTATGTTGATGATTGGGGGGTGTGGCGGTGAGGTGAGCGCATACATATATACATACAAGATTTCTACTTTATATAGTAGATATTGGACAGTGGTTAGAGCAGAACTAGGACATAGGACGGGTCTTAAACGGTTTCTAGCTTGTTGGAGGGGGGTCATCTTCTTGGCAAACAATTCAACAAGTTCCAAACGCCAATCAAACTCATCTCTGGGTTACTCTGGGTTTATTTTAAGGACCTTTCCCTTCTGTCTGGAATCTCTCTAATGAATCCATCTCTCCCTGTGCGATGGAGCCAAGACAGACAGGACAATCCGTTATATGATATCATTTGCTGCATATGATTCTTGGAAAATATTGAGAATTACTGGTATTAATGCATATAGATCTGGTTGATCCAGGGATACTTTCCGATTGCCGTTTGGAGTCAGGAAGGAATTTTTTCCCTCCTTTTTTAGCTGGGGTTTTTTGCCTTCCTCTGGATCAACTGTTAGGTAGGGTTAAAAAAAAAAAAAAAAAGATAGGTTGGACTTGATGGACGAATGTCTTTATTCAACCTTAATTACTATGTTACTATGTTACTATGCATTTACACGATTGTATCTGATCCTCCCTTATATAAAGTAGGGGATCCTAGAATGACAATATCTATGTGGCTGCAGTCTGCTTTCTGCCATTATTAATGTGCTCAGTCCATTGTCCCCTCTGTCCTAGACCATAAGGGTATCACTGTGAATCTTTTCTTTTTATTCCTCAGTCTGAACTGCACTCGATTCCCAATTGTGCCTCGGTGTAAATATCGCTGCCATTGCTGTTCCTTGTTTTAGCAATAAAAACCATAGAAAATAGATGTGCAGTGAAATATGAAGTAGTTGTGTGTCGGGTAAATGTAATACTTTCCTATATAAATCCTCATTGTCCTGCATAGGGGTTGATGTCTTCCCGTTGGGTGCATTTTACTGCTGGGACATTTTCAGGACTAATAGAATTTACATCTCTTAAAAAAAGAAATGATTTTCAATTCTGTTTTCTGTAAAAAAAATTAAAAAAAAACAACCCCCCCCCCCCCCCCATTACACAGTATCGATATTTTGAACAATTCTGCAAATTTGACAGAATATACTGGAGTCTCTCCCAATAGTACAGTACAGTATAGTATAGTGTAGTATTTGAGATTGAATAAAGACATGCATCCATCCAGTCCAACCCATCTAGCAATATCCTCATTTCCTGTCTAACTGTTGATCCAGAGGAAGGCAAAAAACCCACCAAATTTATGAAGGGGAAAAAATTCCTTCCTGACTCCAAGTGTCAATCGGAAATGTCCCAGATCAACTCTACTTATGTATCAATCCCAGTAACTTGTAACATTCCTTGTTGTGAGAACTCATCCAGCTTTTATTAAACGACCAATGAACCTACCTAACAACGCCACTGGAAGACAGTTCCATAGTTTTTACGTTCTCACAGTGACAAACCCTTTCACCACTCACTTTATGTATCCATCCCAGTAACTTTTAACCTCCTTGTTTGTAGAAAACTCTCAGCTTTTTATTAACTGACCAATGAACCTGCCATAAACATAGTCCACTGGAAGACAGTTCCATAGCTTTAATGTTCTCACAGGGACAAACCCTTTCAACTCTACTTTATGTATCAATACCAGTAAACTTGTAACAATTCCGTGTTGTAGAAAACTCATCCAGCTTTTTATTAAACGACCAATGAACCTGCCATAACAACGTCCACTGGACGAAGTTCCAAAGCTTTACCATTCTCACAGTGACAAACCCTTTCCCAACTCTACTTTATGTATCATACCAGTAACTTGTAACATCCTTGTTTGTAGAAAACTCATCCAGCTTTTTATTAAACTGACCAATGAACCTGCCATAACAACATCCATGGAAGACAGTTCCAAGCTTTACATTCTCACAGGGACAAACCCTTTCCCAACTCTACTTTATGTATCAATACCATAAATATGTAACATTCTTGTTGTAGAAAATCATCCAGCTTTTTATTAAACTGACCAAGTGAACCTGCCATAACAAACGTCCACTGGAAGACAGTTCCATAGCTTTAACCGTTCTCCAGTGACAAACCCTTTTCCCAACTCTACTTTATGTATCAATCCCAGTAACTTGTAACATTCTGTTTGTAGAAAACTCATCCAGCTTTTATTAAACTGACCAATGAACCTGCATTACAACGTCCACTGGAAGACAGTTCCCTAGCTTTACCGTTCTCACAGTGACAACCCTTCCCAACTACTTTATGTATCAATACCAGTAACTTGTAACATCCTTATTTGTAGAAACTCATCCAGCTTTTTATTAAACTGACCAATGAACCTGTCAAACAACGTCCACTGGAAGACAGTTCCATAGCTTTACCGTTCTCACAGTGAAAAAAACCCTTTCCCAACTCTATTATGTATCATAACCAGTAACTTGTAACATTCCTTGTTTGTAGAAACTCATCCAGCTTTTATTAAACTGACCATATAACCTGCCATAACAACGTCCACTGGAAGACAGTTCCATAGTAGATTTACCCGTCTCACAGTGACAAACCCTTTCCAACTCTACTTTATGTATCAATCCCCAGTAAACTTGTAAAATTCCTTGTTTGTAGAAACTATCCAGCTTATATTAAACTGACCAATAAACCTGCCATAACAACGCCCACTGGGAAGCAGTTCCATAGCTTTACCGTTCTCACCAGTGACAAACCCTTCCCAACTCTACTTTATGTATCAATCCCAGTAACGTGGAACATTCCTGTTTGTAGAAACTCATCCAGCTTTTTATTAAACTGACCAATAAACCTGCCATAACAACGTCCACTGGAAGACAGTTCCATAGCTTTACCGTTCTCACCAGTGACAAACCCTTTCCCAACTCTACTTTATGTATCAATCCCAGTAACTGTAACATTCCTTGTTTGTAGAAACTCATCCAGTTTTTATTAAACTGACCAATGAAAACTGTCATAACGTCCACTGGAAGACAGTTCCATAGCTTTACCGTCTCACAGTGACAAACCCTTTCCCAACTCTACTTTATGTATCAATACCAGTAACTTGTAACATTCCTTGTTTGTAGAAACTCATCCAGCTTTTTAAACGACCAATGAACCTGCCATAACACACGTCCACTGGAAGACAGTTCCATGCTTTACCGTTCTCACAGTGAAACCACTTTCCCAACTCTACTTTATGATCAATCCCAGTAACTTGTAACATTCCTTGTTGTAGAAACTCATCACTTTTATTAAACTGACCAATGAACCTGCCATCAACAACGTCCACTGGAAGACAGTTCCATAGTTTACCGTTCTCACAGTGACAAACCCTTTCCAAACTTACTTTAGATCAATAACCAGTAACTGTAACATTCCTTGTTTGTAGAAAATCATCCAGCTTTTTATTAAACTGACCAATGAACTGCCATAAACAACGTCCACTGGAAGACAGTTCCATAGCTACCGTTTCCACAGTGACAAAACCCTTTCCAACTCTACTTTATGTATCAATACAGTAAACTTGTAACATTCCTTGTTTGTGAAACTCATCCAGTCTTTTATTAAACTGACCAATGAACCTGCCATAACAAACATCCACTGGAAGACAGTTCCATAGCCTTTACCGTTCTCACAGTGAAAAAACCTTTCCCAACTCTACTTTATGTACAATCCCAGTAACTTGTAACATTCCTTGTTGTAGAAACTCATCCAGCTTTTATTAAACTGACCATGAACCTGCCATAACAACGTCCACTGGAAGACAGTCCATAGCTTTTACCGTTCTCACAGTGAAAAACCCTTTCCCAACTCTACTTTATATATCAATACCAGTAAAGTTGTAACTTCCTGTTTGTTAGAAAACCATCCAGCTTTATTAAAATGACCATGAACCTGCATACACAACGTCCACTGGAAGACAGTTCCATAGCTTTACCGTTCTCACAGTGACAAACCCTTTCCCAACTCTACTTTATGTATCAATCCCAGTAACTTGTAACATTCCTTGTTTGTAGAAACTCATCCAGCTTTTTATTAAACTGACCAATCAACCTGCCATAACTTCCAATGAAGAACCCTTTCTGAACTTTTCCAAAATGTCAAATTTCGAGTAATCTCCATAGAGATGGATTAATTGGGGAAGTAATGAATTATATATATTCAAGTGCAGCACAATGGAAAGACATAACAATACAGTAACCATCAAGGTGGGTTTTTTTAAGAAAGGGAATCAATTATACCATAACCACTAGCGGCAAGTTACAGCCATACATTTGGAGTCACTAGGGCAGTGCTATAGTATAGACCATTCTAATAAAAGATCATCTATAAAAACTACAGGCAGATTATTATAACATTGTGTCTACGTCACATGCTGTATTAAAGGGGAACTATGGTCTAAAAATGACTTTAGGTAAATTGACAATAATTGCTCTCCTGAGGATTTTTGCAATTTATTTTCATTATTTATTTTACATAGTTTTGAAGATATTTACATTTTTATGTGTAATATGGAAGCAGCATCACCAGGTCCCCTGTACTTCCTGCTCTGAAACCATGTGACAGTTCCTCTTCCCTGTGTCTCCTCCTCCTCCTCCTCATGGGTCCCCTTGGGCCTTTCCCTTGCAGCCTCCTGTGGCCCCTCCCACTCATGTGCTCTGTGGCCGTGCCCACTCATGGGCCATGTGGTCCCTTCCACTTGTGGGCCATATGGCTCCTTCCCTTGCAGCCCCTTTGAGCCTTTCCCTTGCAGCCTTCTTTGGCCCCTCCCACTCACAGGTTCCATGGCCCCTCCCACTCATGGGCCCTGTGACCCCTCCCACTTGCAGGCCCCATGGCCTCTCCCACTCACAGGCCCCATGGTCCCTCCTCTTGCAGACCCATCCTGGCTCCTTCCCTTGCAGCCTCCTGTGGCCCCTCCCACTCATCCCCTCCCCCTTGTGGGCTCCCCATTACCCCCCCACACACACAGAAAACTGTAAAAGCAGCCTTTTTAGCAAAGAAAGAATCAGCAATTTTAAATTTTGTCTGATCCTTTCTCTGCTTTTACACAGTCTTCTGTAGGGGGTAGGAGGGTATTGGTCTGATGTGCAAGTGGGGGAGGGGCCACAGGACCCGCGAGTGTGCGGGGCCACAGAGTCCGTGAGTGGTAGGGGCTACAGGGGGCTGCAAGGGAAGGGGCTAGGTTGGGTCTGCAAGGGGAGGGGACACAGGGCCCGCGAGTGGGAAAGGCCAGCAAGTGGGAGGCATTAAAAAAAGCAGTGCTGTAGGCTGCGCTGTTCTCCCCACCCCCTCCTACCCTTCAGTCATGCACTGAGCATGTGCCAACCGCAGATTAGAGGAGGAAGTAGTTTTTCTGACCGCAGATTCAGAATCTTCCACCCCCTAACTTTCTGATCAGTGATTTCTTCATATTTTGGGCTGTGCAGCACGTAGAGAGGTGGTTGATGGCTCGTTTTAAAGGTAGGAAACTGGCCTTTCATTTAAACTCAACTTGTTTGGAGACCACAGTTCCCCTTTAAGATGACGTCTATTTTCTGGACCATCTCCTATATTTGATTCTGCAGACAGAATCTCTATCAATAAGAGGGGAATGTTTGAGTAAACAGAAAAACAGAGGTCACACTTGCAGGAGGATTTCTCACATTCATTGCAATTCCTGAATCCCAGCGATGCCACAATCTTTTAAGCTCCGCGCAACCCTGTAAATTGGGTGATATTGTGCTTTCTGCCTGATTGCATTTAATTCAATTGCGTGAGCCTGTCACCTCCATTCTCTTGTTTAATAAGGTGAGAAACAGGTAGGGAGCAGCATCTATATGAGACAGCTTCATCAGTTCCACAAGGAGAACCTGACCTGTTCTACCAGCAGAGGGCGAAAGTCAGAGCAGAATAGAGAAAGGAACATGGCCCCTTTAACCTTGCAAAATTATCCCATACATAGAATTTTTATATGTGCTGGAGAGACCAGTCTAAAGAATGGATTGGCCAACACACCAGCCAACAGAGTTAACTGGAGCAAAAAAACACAGTTCTTAGGTTCTATCCCTGTCAGGACCAGAATATTAAAGTAGCAGAATTCTTCCATAAACACATTACTTCTCTTTAAAGGAATTGTACAAGGAAAAAATGACTTTGCCCCATTTCAATCTATAAATGAGTCCATGTAACCAGCACTTACTCTGATGTGTTTGTGTTGCTGCATGACTTTTATCAAGTATTTGTTTTGCTCAAGCTCAGTTTCCCAGCCCCCTGCCAGACTATCTGACTTTTTATGAGGGCAAGCATGCTCAGTAATCTCTAGGAGGCAGCATTGAAGTGAGGGAATTTCCCACCATGCAGTTCATGTACCAACTGTCACCATTCCAGCTACAGCAAACTATACTACATAACAGAAGAGTTTATGATAATAAGGCTGACAGGATTGACAGCTGAAATGTAATATGTTTCAGATTGGATATCTAATGAATTAGGGGACAGATCAACAAAATAACAGTGATAGTTGCGAAGAATTACAGTTTCCAGTAACGGGCAATTTAAAAAAAAAATCCCAGTGTACATATCCTTTAAAAAAATGCTTGTCTATTACCATTGGAAACGATACAATACTTGTACAACAAACATATCGGAGAGGACAACTTGGCCTTGAATATGAACCAAGGACACACGCGGCGTGTTTACACGGGAAACACATTAAATATGAAAATCAATTTACTTTCCTTCCAAACCTGCAGCAGGTAAATTCCAATCAGCGCGTCCCAGGTCTATTAATATTATTACGATTCAAAGGCGGATTTCCAACATTGTGATCAGCCCTGCGAATAATCTTTATATTTTAATAATCAATATTTCCTCCTATGTTTCCATTAACCTGTGATTGGCTGCGACATTATTACTGGATCCTCTTGTCCTGGAAAGTGAAAACCGCAGTTTTATCGTCCAGACTTACAGCGAAACCTAAAACCTCAAGGTTCATTTTTCTATCATCAGTCACTGTGACTTAGAGAAAGATGATGATCTCCCCACAGTTACATTCTCAATCTTCTCCCACTGCCTCTAACCGTTCCCAACAAACAAAACAACTGGCACTGCCAATCGACGCCCCAACAGACGGACTTACCGGACAGTATAAAGATGGCTGCCCCCCCCCCAGAAACCCCCATAATGCAAGAACCGATGTAACGGAACAAATTCTACGTTTACTAAAACACCAACACATTCGCCATAATTATTACATGTACATTGTGATACTTCTTTAAGTTCTACTTAATAATTGTTCTCTTTTTCTTTGAATCTCTCCATAATTAAACCTCCCGGCAGCACACGGAGATCGTGGTTTTAGGATCTGGTGTCTCTCCCTCTGGAAAATGCGGTGGGACCGAGATTTATAAAAGAAGAACAAAAGCGACTGTTTATATTGATGTATTTAGAAATGATTGAAGGTCATTTGTCTAAAAAAACCCACAAATCATCTTGTTTGATCTCAGCAGCGTCAGAGATCGAAATAACAGTAATATCACCACTTGCATTTCTCTGCCTGGACATGTCTAAGACAACATGAAGTAGGTTTAGATGGGGGTAGGAGGTTACTATACGTTACATTTAGATTAGTTTCAATCTAGCTGTCCAATTATACTTTACATTTATATTCATTTCATGTGTACCACAAATCTATAGAATGAAGAATTGAAAACCAATCAAACAACAGTGATTACGGGGGGGTGTGGTGTGCTGGCGTGCGGCCATTTATCAGTGAAGCTAACGAGCATTGGAATCTTCTAATTGGTGTAACTTCTTGGATGCCATGTTGTCTACTCTCAGCCATATGGTCTACTTCTCTTGGCCACAGCCTGGTCTACGTACTACGCTGTATAACGAGACCTTTTCACTATATTAGGTGATACGTTTGTGCAGAATAAAGTTTGAAGTAGTTTATGTTTTTATAGGGAATGTGGTCCAAGACCTCTAGGTCTGGCAGATTCTTTACCATCTCTATACCAGGCAAATATTTTGTTTGGAGATGTGGCATTTAGCTGGTTGCTTTCCCACCTGAGGAAACATCTCAAAGTCTCCAAGATAGAAGAGACATTTAGTTCATTCATATTCGAATTCCTGTCTTTATTGTTTCCTGAAACCACAGAGAAGCTTCTAATGAAGCTCGATCCTCTAGGAGGAAGCCCCAGGGAACAGCCAAGGTTCCAGGTTGGGTTCTGTCAAGCAGAGAAGCCACAGTTGTGTAGAAAATCCCAAGACACTGGTTGGTTACATTAAATGAGGTCTCCAAGGAAATGGTAGAGAACCAACATCTTTGGAATGGACCCGATAATCATCTTCCCTACAATTAGAACTGGTAGATTTCCATACTTTGCATTCTTCAATCCTGTTAAACAGAGTGGCACTTTATTCCTTTTAAACCGAGAATTGCTAGAGGCCTTTATATAAGACAACAATAATGATAATTCATCCGTTGGTTCTGCTCCAAACGCCACATTCAGCTTCCCTGCACAGAGTGTCTTCATCTCCCTGGGAGTTCAAACATCTTGAGTCGCATGTTTGACATCCCTGACCTTCTAGATCTATCTATCTATCTATCTATCCTTGTCTATCTATCTATCTATCCCTGTCTATCTACCGTATGTATCGACTATATCCATCTATATCTGCCTGCCTATCTACTATATCCATCTATATCTGCCTGACTACCGTACCTATCTACTAAATCTATCCATCTATATCTGTCTATCTACCGTACCTATCTACTAAATCTATCCATCTATATCTGTCTATCTACCGTACCTATCTACTAAATCTATCCATCTATATCTGTCTATCTACCGTACCTATCTACTATACTAAATCTATCATCTATATCTGTCTGTCTATCTCCCCGTACCTATACTACTATGTCTATCCATCTATATCTGTCTATCTACCCTACCTATCTACTATACTATCCATCTATATCTGTCTATCTAACCGTACCTATCTACTAATCTATCCATCTATATCTGTCTATCTACCGTACCTATCTACTATCTTCATCTATATCTGTCTATCTACCGTACCTATCTACTAAATCTATCCATCTATATCTGTCTATCTACCGTACTCTATCTACTTATCTATCTGGGGGAGCACTACTGAACCATCTTTTATATAACTGCGGGATGTTCTCGTCGATAGACACAGATATTTAGTGACTTTATACAGTTAATATGTTACTACTAGAATCTTTTATATTCGGTGATTTCCTGTTAAGTGCCATGGGCCTCTCTGTCAATATTTTATCTTGGAATTGACATTTCCCAGGTCACACTGCAGCTGAGAGCCAGGACCAAAGCATCCATGGGTCTCGCTGTATCGGGAGTCCAGGGGTTAAAGGGAAAGCTTTATTTCCAGTCTTCCAGGGCTGACAGTCCCACTCAGATGCCATGTTTTATTTAAAACCCACTCTCTCTCTCGTATCCACCTTTTTGGGTTCACTTGTGTGGTGTTGTCTTTGGTTATTGATTGTGTTTCGAAATGGTTGTGTCGAGTGCTAAACGGAAGGGTCGCCAGGAGCTCTTTAGCTATTCTATTACATTACTATTAATTTCACTTCCTCTATGTACGGTCTATTTGGCTTTTACAA
>JAACNH010000338.1:81679-249757 GCA_019447015.1 Hymenochirus boettgeri
CTATATCTATCCATCTATATCTGTCTATCTACCGTACCTATCTACTAAATCTATCCATCTATATCTGTCTATCTACCGTACCTATCTACTATATCCATCTATATCTGTCTATCTACCGTACCCATCTACTATATCTATCCGATAGATATAGTAGATCCATCTATATCTGTCTATCTACCGTACCCATCTACTATATCTATCGGATAGATATAGTAGATCCATCTATATCTGTCTATCTACCGTACCTATCTACTATATCTATCCATCTATATCTGTCTATCTACCGTACCCATCTACTATATCTATCCATCTATATCTGTCTATCTACCGTACCTATCTACTATATCTATCCATCTATATCTGTCTATCTACCGTACCTATCTACTATATCTGCCTATCTACCGTACCAATCTACTATATCTATCCATCTATATCTGTCTATCTACCGTACCTATCTACTATATCCATCTATATCCGCCTATCTACTATATCTATCTGGGGAGCACCTACTGAAACATCTTTTATATAAACTGCAGGGATGTTCTCGTCGATAGACACAGATATTTAGTGACTTTATACAGTTAATATGTTACTATGAATTCTTTATATTCGGTGATTTCCTGTTAAGCCATTGGGCCTCTCTGTCAATATTATATCTTGGAATTGACATTTCCCAGGTCACACTGCAGCTGAGAGCCAGAAGAGCCAAAGCATCCATGGGTCTCGCTGTGATCGGGAGTCCAAGGGGTTAAAGGGAAAGCTTTATTTCCAGTCTCTCCAGGGCTGACAGTCCCACTCAGAGATGCCATGTTTTATTTAAAACCCACTCTCTCTCAGTATCCACTTGTTCTAATTGGCGAGGCAAAGGAAGGTCCCAGAAGCACATAGCTCATTACACCCGGCATGGATTACAAAACACAAAGAAACAAACTGCATTGAAATGTACAAATGAAGGGCTCAGGCGCCGCGACACGAACGTGGAATTAAGATTGTAATATGGAGCGAAACCCGCAGGGAGCCCGGAAAACAGATCCACGTCGAGTCTTTGTGCAAAGCCGACTGGCGCAGCGGGCAGGGAACGGCGAATACAAAATGGACGAAGCTTCAAGGAGGCGTTGGGCGGAGATATAGTAGTTTATTAAAACCGAACGTGTCCAGTAAAAGGAGCGGTTAGAAAGGGATTGGAAATTTTCAGACAAACGAACCGGATTCACCAATCAAAACCGCCAGCGTGGTTACAATAAAAACCGTGACACTGATACACTAGGAACCACACGTCACATGGAGAAAACCAAGATGGATCCCGCACCACTCATAGACCTGGGAGACTGCTGGGTAGAGTTTACAGGCCGGGGTGGGATAAGCTTACCAAACATTACCGGAATTACCGCGGCTGTGGCTCTGTGTTTACAGAATACAAAGTAACTTATTTCTATACGTCCACCATACAATGGGGCTTTTTTTTAAAAAGAGGTGAAAATTGGGCCCGTCCTGTTTATCTGCAGCCAATCGTATTTTCTAACTGTAATAGACCAGTAGAAAGGTAACACTTGATTCTGAATGTTTTCACCTCTTATTAAATGAGTCAATGTGTTAGTCCCCTCAAGTGGCTCAGACATATAAATGTTCCCATCTGAATAACACTGCGCTATTCCTTGTAAAAGCACCGGCAATAGACGGCAACAACAATAAGAATGTATCATTGCAGTAAACAGTGTATGGGACTAGCAACAGGCGCACCGGGCGTGGCCTACCGTCTAATATAACTTTATATGGTCAGAGAAATCCCCTATATCTAATAGTGACTTCTAATATCCTTATAATTTACAGTAGGGGATACATTATCCCTTATAATACATGAGTGGTACCCAGAGTTCCCTGTATAACTCAGTCTGTGTCCTTGTACCTTTATATAGACACAGAACTCCTCAGTGACTTCTAATATCCTTATAATTTACAGTAGGGGATACATTATCCCTTATAATACATGAGTGGTACCCAGAGTTCCCGGTATAACTCAGTCTGTGTCTTTGTGCAGGGAATATATGTGATCGACATTAAACAATCACCTACCAATAGATTATATTGTAAATGCCCCAGTGGGTGTCATTATGAACACTAATTGGAATCTGGGTCCTTGGCAGTTCTATAAGTGACAGATATTTGTTATTGGTGTCTCTCTAGTGGTTTATCAAATGTATGTTCACTTGTTTACATCCTTAGAGAATCACCAACACTCACTGCCCCCCCAGCTTAGGGGGAACCAGGCTGTAGTGGGATTACACCATATGGGTTATGCTATCCAGTTAAATGTCCAGTTGGGGGGATTGACTCCTATACACGGTCACATATGAAACAAACATCTCATTACCAATCACCTTTAATCAGTATTGCCCCCATTGGACACAGTAATAGGGTTCTGTCCTATAACCCGCTCTGTACTGAATTACCATCACTCCGCGGTTTAGTCGGTGAAATCCAATGGGATTGGTGAACACGTTCCCAGGAGACAAATCATATTTTTAGCCTCTGTACACAAGGAACATTTCATCATCTACTTCCATACACAGAGCTCCCGGCCTGGAAATTGCTAGAGATCTACACTACCGAGAGGTGTAAATGTGACACACGGAATAAAGCAATTCACAGAACACAGAAAGTGGCTATACGCCATTGTCACACAGAAGGAAAATAAAAATATAATAACTAGATAGATAGATAATAGAGAGAGAGATAATAGATAGAGAGAGAGATAATAGAGATATAGTGATAGATAATAGAGAGAGAGATAATAGAGATATAGTGATAGATAATAGAACTGATGTGGTACCGAGTTCCATGATATAAACTCAGGTCTTGTCCTGTAACCTTTAATATTGACACAGAATTCCTCAGTTGACCTATATCCTATAATTTACAGTAGGGGATACATTATCCCTTATAATACATGAGTGGTACCCAGAGTTCCCTGTATAACTCAGTCTGTGTCCTTGTACCTTTATATGACACAGAAATCCTCAGTGATCTTCTAATATCCATTATAATTTACAGTAGGGGATAACATTATCCCTTATAATACATGAGTGGTACCCAGAGTTCCCTGTATAACTCAGTCTGTGTCCTTGTACCTTTATAAGACACAGAACTCCTCAGTGACTTTACTATATCCTTTATATTTACAGTAGGGATACATTATCCCTTATAATACATGAGTGGTACCCAGAGTTCCCTGTATAACTCAGTCTGTGTCCTTGTACCTTTATATAGACACAGAATCCTCAGTGACTTCTAATATCCTTATAATTTACAGTAGGGGATACATTATCCTTAAATACATGAGTGGGTACCCAGAGTCCCTGTAAATCAGTCTGTGTCCTTGTACCTTATATAGACACAGAACTCCTCAGTGACTTTAATTATCCTTATAATTTACAGTAGGGGGATACATTATCCCTTATAATACATGAGTGGTACCCAGAGTTCCCTGTATAACTCTGTGTCCTTGTACCTTTATATAGACACAGAAATCCTCAGTGACTTTAATATCCTTATAATTTACAGTAGGGGATACATTATCCTTATAATACATGAGTGGTACCCAGAGTTCCCTGTATAACTCAGTCTGTCCTTGTACCTTTATATAGACACAGAACTCCTCAGGACTTCTATATGCTTATAATTTACAGAGTAGGGGATACATTATCCTTATAATACTGAGTGGTACCCAGAGTTCCTGTATAACTCAGTCTGTGTCCTTGTACCTTTATAGAGACACAGAACTCCTCAGTGACTTCTAATATCCTTATATTTCAGAGGGGATACATTATCCCTTATAATACATGAGTGGTACCCAGAGTTCCCTGTATAACTCAGTCTGTGGTCCTTGTACCTTTATATAGCACAACAGAACTCCTACATTGACTTATAATACATGAGTGGTACCCAGAGTTCCCTGTATAACTCAGTCTGGGTCCTTGTACCTTTATATAGACACAGAACTCCTCAGTGACTTCTAATATCCTTATAATTTACAGTAGGGGTACATTTTCCCTTATAATACATGAATGGGTTTCACATCCTGGAGCCTTATAATTTACCCTAGGGGGTGCCATATCCCCTACACAGTAGTAATCCTCTTTTTAGTGAGTAATTAAAATTCAGTGTTGCTGGAAAATTAAGTGGGATTTTAGCTATTTAGCAGTAATCTGAATCCCTCTGCAATTACCCAAATCAGGACATGACATTACCGCAATACTGTTAACCCCTCTCCTGCCAAACAAGGCTCCTTAGCAAAAGTTTCACATCATGCCTGACAAATGGTCACTGCCTGCCTACAGCGGTCGCTCCAAGACTGTGAATTCTGTACAGAGGTATTTTTTCTTGGTCATTAAACGACAGAAGAAAAAAAATTCTCTTAACTGCCAAAAGAGGGAGCCACTGTTCCACACGTCTCAACAATAAAACTCGACAAAGACATTTCACTTGAAGGACCACAAAGTCAGAAAATTAACTATTCCCCACCTGAATCTACAATTGTATGGGAGGCAGAAGCAAGTTAATCCTACGCCCCAGACTCCCATTATTATAAAGTTAATGGCTTAGAAAGGTTTCTGCCAGTGTACAGTGTTACGGGTTGGGAGGTCAGTTATTTCCCGATTTCTCAACTTGTAACAATACAGCAAGACAGGTCGTGTGAGAGCTGGCAGTATAACCTTTAACTGTTAACGGACAGCTAAACGGTAGGTAGATTGACGGGGAAATAGTAGATATTAGGTTTAGTGGTTAATATTTACATACAACTAGATCTTTATATATATATATATTTTTTAAAAGAACAAAATGTCTAACGCTCGCCTTACACCGGCTCAACCTTACGATGTTTGACTGAACGTTGAATCTTGATAAGTTTCCTGCAGGAGGTGATCTTATTTTTTCTGCTGCTGCTTCTCTTCTTCCCAAACTCCTTTGCTTCTGGTTGCACCTCCCTTTTAGTCAAATCCTTATTTGGCACAATCCCTATAGACTTAAATAGGGTTTACATCACCACCAGCAAAGGACCATGGGAAACAGGAAGAATTCATAATCGGAATGGTATAAAGTTATTTAGGGCTAGGCCACACCAGCCCGTTTTAACACGCCATCGGAACGTGGCACGCAGTGGTGATGGCCGGTTGGAATGCCCGCACAGGGATCCGTTAATTGGAACACATGCGATCAGCATGCGCACAGATTTTGCAATCACAGCCTGCGTCAATGCACACCGGAACCGTGCCCTTTCCCGGATCACTCGTGTGTGTTAAGGCCTCAGCCTTAGTTAGCATTAAAAAATGTCAAGATGTCATGGGAAATTGCCGGAGATTTGTGTATTATGAGACGTCCTTAAATATTTGCATTAAAATCAAATGACTTTCCAATCCAAGTCGTTTTTTTTTTACGTCTGACGAAGGGGTCGATCAGACACCGAGACGTCCCGTGTTAATAAACACAGTGTTTATACTTGGCTATATTATAGCCATTGGCTACGGTACTCGGGTAGCACCCAGCGAGCTTTGGATTTCTGCAGGTGTGCGGGAGAGACTTTCCAATCGGTATTTAGTCGTTCATGGGGGTAGTTCATGGGCCCTGCGATGTTCTAGCAAACGTCACCTACACGAAAGGAGCACAAGGAGGTGCGGAGTCAACGGCCTCAGCTCGCCTCATAGGGCTGCTCTACATTCGAGCTTGTAGAACATCTCAGTAACGGATAAACCTGTTGACTTGTTTGTTTCTATTAATCCTTTTAAGCACTGGGGGTTTGGAATAAATGAGACTGTGAACAGGTTGAGATAAAAGGGTTTTCTGTACTTTCTAAAAGGGAAGACGACCCGGAAGGCACATTTTAGCTACAATTACATTCTGGTGATTTACGAGCTAGCACAATCACAAACGAATGCAAGTCACAGAGCCTGCTTTGTATGCTAAATATCTCGGTGCCAGGGAATTTATAAGGAAATTACACCAGTAAGATAGCAGCTGAAATGACTCCCCTGTCTCCAGCTATAAACGCCTGAATATGAATTCATAAACTTTACATTTCTATAGCTCGTGCGGTTTAAGGGGTAAACAAATCGACTGTAAATTAAAACAAGTTTTTACTTCAAGGGATTGTGTGTGTTCAATGCTGCACAGAACAGAAGGAAACCCCCAGCGTTAAGATATGGTGGGCTCACTTCTGGGATTGCACACACAACTGCCTGGAAATAAACCAAACATTTCCCTATCTGACCCTCAACAGCTTAGTTATGGTTCTGCATATTGCCTGAATGTAAAGCTGCCATACTGCTAGATTTAATGTTTCAGCTGTAATGCAATAATCCTTTCAGCTGGTGGAGCAGTTACAAAGCTGAATGGAATCGACGGAGCCAACCTGGGAATGGATCTGGGAACCATCGTACAGTGTTAAGCTGGGTACACACTGCAACAATCTATAAGATGATACACACTGCAAACAATCGATTCAAAATGATACACACTGACAAAAGTCTATAAATGCATAAACACTGCAACAATCTATAAAGATTGATGGACCCACTGCAACAATCTATAAGATGATAGACACTGCAACAATCTATAAGATGATACACACTGCAACAATCTATAAGATGATAGACATCGCAACAATCTATAAGATGATACACACTGCAACAATCTATAAGATGATAGACACTGCAACAATCTATAAGATGATAGACACTGCAACAATCTATAGATGATAGACACTGCAACAATCTATAAGATGATAGACACTGCAACAATCTATAAGATGATAGACACTGCAACAATCTATAGATGATAGAACACTGCAACATCTATAAGATGATAACACTGACAACAATCTATAAGATGATAGACACTGCAACACATCTATAAGATGATTACACACTGCAAATCTATAAGATGATAGACACTGCAACAATCTATAAGATGATAGACCACTGCAACAATCTATAAGATGATAACACTGCAACAATCTATAAGATGATAGACACTGCAAACAATCTATAAGAGTTGACACTGCAACAATCTATAAGATGAGACACTGCAACAATCTATAAGATGATAACACTGCAACATCTATAAGATGATAGACACTGCAACAATCTATAAAGATACAATAAGCAAATAAAGATGATACACACTGCAACAATCTATAAGATGATAGACACTGCAACAATCTATAAGATGTATAGACACTGAACAATCTATAAGTGATAAACACTGCAACAATCTATAAGATGATAGACACACTGCAACAATCTATAAGTGATAGACACTGCAACAAGTCTATAAGATGATAGACACTGCTGCAACAATCTATAAGATGATAGACACTGCAACATCTATAGATGATAGACACTGCAACATCTATAAGATGATAGACACTGCAACAATCTATAAGATTTATACACACTGCAACATCTATAAATGATCACGCAACAATCTATAAGTGAGACACACTGCAACAATCTATAAGTGATTAGACACTGCAACAATCTATAATGATGATACACACTGCACATCATAAAATGATAGACACTGCAACAATCTATAAGATGATAGACACTGCAACAATCTATAAGATGATACACACTGCAACAATCTATAAGATGATAGACACTGCAACAATCTATAAAATGATAGACACTGCAACAATCTATAAGATGATAGACACTGCAACAATCTATAAGATGACACTGCAACAATCTATAAGAGATCACACACTGGCCAACAATCTATAATGATACAACACTGCAACAATCTATAAGATGATAGACACTGCACAATCTATAAGTGATACACACTGCAACATCTATAAGATGATAGACACTGCAACAATCTGTAACGATTGATAGACACTGAAAACAATCTATAAAGATGATGATGACATGCAACAATTAGAAGATGATACACACCTGCAACAATCTATAACGAGATAGACACTGCAAACAATCTTGATAAGCTCATGATAGACACTGCAACAATCTGTATAGAGATACACACTGCAACAATCTATAAAAGGATATAGACCACTGCAAACAACTTATAAGATGATCACACTGCAACAATCTATAAGATGATAGACACTGCAACAATCTATAAGATGCACAACTGCAAACAATCTAAAGATGATAGACACTGCAACAATCTATAAAGATGATAGACACTGCAACAATATAAGATGAGTAGACACTGCAAACAACTTATAAGATGATAGACACTGCACCAATCTATAAGAGTGATAGACACTGCAACAATCTATAAGATGATACACACTGCAACAATCTATAAAATGATAGACACTGCAACAATCTATAAGATGATAGACACTGCAACAATCTATAAGATGATAGACACTGCAACAATCTATAAGATGATACACACGCAACAATCTATAAAATGACACATGCAACAATCTAAAGATGATAGACACTGCAACAATCTATAAGTGATAGCACACTGCAACAATCTATAGATGATAGACACTGCAACAATCTATAAGATTGATAACAGCAAAAATTATAAGATGATGACACTGCAACAATCTATAAGATGATAGACACGCAAACAATCTATAGATGATACACACGGGAAACAATCTATAAAGATAGACACTGCAACATTATAGATGTACACGCAAACAATCTATAAGATGATAGACACTGCAACAACATAAGATGATACACACTGCACACAATCGATAAAATGATACACTGCAACAATCTATAAGATGATAGCACATGCAACAATCATAAGATGAACACTGCCACAATCTATAAGAGATCACACTGCAACAATCTATAAAATGATAGACACTGCAACAATTATAAGAGATAGACACTGCAACAAACTATAAGATGATACACACTGCAACCAATCATAATTGATGACACTGCACAATCTATAAGATGATACACACTGCAACAATTATAGATGATAGAACTTCAACAATATAAGAGATAGACACTGCAACAATCTATAAGATGATAACACTGCAAACAACATCAAGATGATAACCTGCAACAATCTATAAGATGATACCACCTGCAACAATCTATAAGATGATAGACACTGCAAACAATCTATAAGAGATAGACCCGCAAAAATCTATAAGATGTAGACACTGCAACAATCTATAAGATGATAGACACTGAACAACTCTTAAGATGATAGACACGCACAATCTATAAAATGATCACACTGCAACAATCTAATAAGTGATAACCACTGCAACAATCTATAAATGATACACACTGCAACAATCATAAGATGATACACACTGCACAATCTGAAAATGCTACAACTGCCAACCAATCTATAAAGATGTAACACTGCAACAATCATAAGATGATACACACGCAACATCTATAAGATGATACCACTGCAACAACTATAAGATGATAGACACTGCAAATCTATAAGATGATAACACTGTCAACAATTATAAGATGGATAACCGGCCAACAATCTTGTATACGGGTACACATGACAACTAACGGGTACACACTGTAACAATCTGTGTATACGGGTACACACTGTAACAATCTGTGTATACGGGTACACACTGTAACAATCTGTGTATACGGGTACACACTGTAACAATCTGTGTATACGGGTACACACTGTAACAATCTGATCGTAAACTTACAGGTGTACGACACACTGTAACAATCTGTGTATACGGGTACACACGTAACAATCTGTGTATACGGGTACACACTGTAACAATCTGTGTATACGGGTACACACGACCAATCTGTGTACCGGGTACACACTGTAACAATCTGTGTATACGGGTACACATAACAAGTGTGTATACGGGTACACACTGTAACAATCTGTGATAACGGGTACACCATCTGTAAACGACATCGTGATACGGGTACACACTGTAACAATCTGTGTATACGGGTACACACTGTAACAATCTGTAAGATTGTCATCTACAGACATCTTGTAGTTTGGGGTCCTTGATGTCCCCACTATAAATTTATCATTGTTTGACTTTTATTGATTACAAATTCTGTAAATGACCCTGAACAGGATGACCGGCTCTGTCAGGGAAATACAGAACGTTAATAGTTTATTAACTGTGGTTAAGGTTCCTTTTAATTCTGTGCCCTGATAACTTTCCGTCTACATTATGTCCGAGCGACAACCTCTATACCGGACCGTTCCACTAACTGTTCATTATCATATTATTATCTTACTATTGCCAGAGAGTGATTGGGGGAGATTATATTCAATTGTCAGTGAAAAGCCATATGTGGAATCTAATCCACGGGGGGGGACAATTTACACGATGGATCTACAGAGACCCCCCATAAACACACAACACAAACCTTTGCTTGTGTTTTATTTAACATTTAGAGGAAATCACCGGGTGGAGTGGCGGTTAGAAGGAGCGCGTGCCAGGGGATAAAGGTAGGTTCTTAGCGAGTAGAAGGTGACCTTTCTCCTGTGTATTCCGGTAAATAAAAGAAAAATGTCACGTTAATGTCAGAGTAATATTGAGTGAGAGGCCAGGTAAGCAGGTGCTCCATTAAGCTGTTGTAGAGAACTCTACGTCTCTATGATTTACCACCAATAAAGGGCTGGTCTATTGACACACGCCCTATCATTTCGCCTTCTGTTCTGCAAGAAAGCCGCAGAAAGAGCAATAATAATCACTGAGCGAGAGCAGGGAGGAAAGTACCGGAGTTAAGAAAGAAACTTCATCTTCTGTTCCATTTCTTTTCATCTGCGATGAGCGGACCCTCGGGGGATTAGGGACGGAGGTGGAACTGCCAAGATGGAGTTTTTTTCCAATGAGATTTTGGATAATAATGATCATTCTCAGTGTCTATTACCCACAAATCTGATGGTGATGCTAATTATCTTATAAACGAGATACGACGCCGTAACAGACAAAGTCTAAAGGAAAAAGATAAAATGATTAAAGGAGAAGTAAACTCACTTCCAGCAGTCAGTAGTACCCAGGATAAAGTCCTCACTGCTGGGTTTGCTTTCTATCTTCTGCAATATTTTCTTAAAGTTTCCTTTGTGGCTCCGACTCCACTTCCACCTTCGCAATCCCGGCCAATGATAAGACACGCTTCTACAAAGCATGGCTTCTCATTGGCCGGAGTCACTGACTGAATGGAGGGTGGAGCCATGAAGAAGACTTTATGTAAGTATTGCAGAGGATTAAAGGAAAACACAGCGGGACCTGGCATTTTAGGTCCTCACCCTAGGTACTAAACATCGGTGGACAGTGAGTAAGGCGAGTATAGTTGTCCATCTAGTAGTAGGAAATCTCCCAGATACCGCCCCTCCGCTAGCTCAGTGATATAAGACACGCTCAGTACGTTCAACCCATGGAACGGATACTTAATATCTCACAGTAATATCCGACACTTTGTATCCCTCTCTGATACTGTACATGGGTAACGTGCGCAGTATGGCAGTGATTTTACTGTACGCAGTGATTTTACTGTACATGGGTAACGTGTGCAGTATGGCAGTGATCTCAAGACACAGTTACCCAACATGCCTATAAATTTGCACCTAGCACATACATTGTTTTTATTACGTTACATTGTGAAGATGTTGGTCTAATGTGTGGCTGAAGGGCTGGCACACACAGGGAGATTAAAGGTTCGTACACATCGTGCGTTGCGGGTTGGGATTGCACGTGTGTACGAACCTAAAGTCTATCAATCAATCCTCTATCTGATCTTTTGAATGATTAAATCCAAGCTGCTAATCAATCCACCTTGGAACATTTATCACATTTATTGGAACCGTTGGGGTTTTTCATTAGAGGGGTGAACTTGCCCTTTAATATCAGATCACGGTTGCTCCTGACTATTAATCAGTTTACCAATCGGTGTTTCCGTTCAGACGGTACAGAAACTGGTCACCAAGGGTTTGGGTGGGAAAATCTATTTTTAAACCTTCCTGGATCTGCCAGGAAATTCAACACAGTTAATTGTGGTTCAGCTACCGGTAACCCCGACTTATACCCAGAATGCAACTCCCTCGGTGATACGTCACAGTCAGGAGAGTAAGTGGTGGAAACCATTAATAAAAAGTAACAAGCACCAAGACAGCACCAACCCAAATGTTTAACTCATTTGAAAGGGAAAGTTCACTTCCCAAATTAAACGTTTGCCTACACTTGTATATAGGTAAACAACCGCCCAAAACTAAAAACTGTTATAATTAGAAATCTCAGAGATTTAAGACTAACCTGAAATACTGCCTGAAGTTCTGTTACCTCTCTTTCTGATTACTTCCAGTTAGCAGCTGTCAGTCATGGATGTAACAGATGACATCACAGTCAATAACTGAATGTTATTCCCCTAGCTGTCTTCTCTGAGCATGTGCAAGCTTGTAATGAGCTTGGAGCGGAGGTGGAAACCTTTTAAGAGTCTTAAAGGGACAGTTCAGTGGAAATTATCAATATTTGTTAAATTGTTAGTGTGTGTAATGCCTTCTTAGTTATTCTACATATTCTCTCCCATTTTGAAAAATCAGTTGATTACATTCCCTTTGCTGTTCCCTGCTGTAGACATTGGTGAGCTGACATTTCAGGTTCTAACGGTCCTTCTTCCCATAATGCACCACTACCTTGGAATGTTCCTAACAGTAATTTTTACTGATTGGCTGTTGGATGGGTCAAAGATGCTCAGATCTCTACTGAGCAACTGAATCAACCCAGGCGCTGGGTCAAGGGCAAGACCATAAGGTCTCTATTAGGGGTCCTGCAAACAGGAAGTCAGTATTTCGGTTGCATTTATTTATACACAGACAAAATGCTGAATGGGCAGGTTAAGGTCATTGGGATGGGAAAATACTGCTCTATTTGCACTGAACTTCCCCTTTAAGGGGAAGAAGAACATTTCCCTATATAATAGGTTAGTTCTACATCTCTCAAGATTCCAAACTACTGCGGGTTGGGTAGTGATTACCAATTTATTATTTTTTATTTGACATATATAAACATTATATATAGAAATTATATATAACATATCTGCACATATAACATACCATCTGCACATATACCATCTGTACATATAAATAATCTGTACATAACATCTACACATACATGTTACACCATTACACCAGTCCTACACTACAATAACGAGCCATACCCTGCTTAATGGAAATCACAAATAAACCCAGAGCCTCCCATACAGTGATACAGAGGTTAATTGTAAAGGAGAAGTTACCCAATGATAACATTTTAATATTATTAATCTCCCATTCTGCTCTCTACCTACTAGGACCATCCACGCAGGTGAATATGGGATGTAAATGGAAGGTGTATTCGAATTGCATCAAACAATGACCCCATGATGTCATTAACATATGGAACCTTATTAATATAAACAACCCCACATGAAATGTCTGTCATTGTTTAGGACACTTCCCTGTCACAATTGAAACCCCATAACGCCAGTCGATCTCCATGTCTCCGGTAACAGGAACAAGACGTTTAATTCAAACACACACATCTGAATAAACCTTTCCCCGAGCCATCAGAAAGACGGGACTGTCCATATGCAGCACAATAGCAGAGGCATCAAACCATTCATTCCCGGACAATAGACAGCCAAAGATTAGATTTGATTTTAATCAAAAAAAAAAGGAAAGGAGCAAATCTCCAGATCGTGAAGACGCTTCTCCCTCCAGACAGTGAAAGGAAGGCCTGAAGGGTAAGATGGAGTTAATTAAATGTGATACAGGCAGACGTACGAACCAAACACTTACCAGCAAAACACTTCGAACAGAGGTTCATTGTCTTACTGGACCTGGAAGAGAAACGAGAAAAAACAAAACAAAGATAAGACGTTAATATGGAAACGCAGGCCAAGCAGATCTTCACAGTTCTATAAAGACATCAACATAATATAACATAATATAATAACATAACATAACATAACAATATAACATAACACAACATAATATAACATAATATAACATACCATAATATAACATAATATAACATAACATACCATAATATAATATAACATAATATAACATAACATAATATAACATAACATAATATAACATAATATAACAACATGATATACCATAATATAACATAATATACCATAATATAACATAACATAATATAACATAACAAAATCCACCAACAGTCACGTCATATTATCACATACCCTGGCCTGACGTTATATCGATTTAACCTTAGGCTGGGTACACACCAGCCAATATTTTCGGCCGACCGATTCACGTCACTTTTGGTTGATCGGCCGAAAATATTTGGTGGTGTGGGGCGGGTGGCAGCGACCAACATTGATCGTTCAATCGTACGGATGAACGAACGTTTGGGAATGTTGGAAAATTCCGATCAATCACGGTTCCCTGTGGGAACGCACGATCGATCGTTCGCAAATTCGGCCGCGACCGCTCGTAGCGAGTCCCTCTGTGTGTACGGTATCGGGGCTTTATCGTGATGTGTGTACCTTCGTTTCCCGAATGAGCACGCGGCCGCCGAACGATTGGGTCGGCCGAACGCTCGTTCGGGAAAGACCGAAACTTTCCATCGGCCGCGCTAGACTCCCTATAGAAGAGTCTAGCGCGGCCGATGGAAACACAGAGTTCTGAGCGTTCTCCTATGAAGTGTATATGATGTGTATAGGGAGAACGCTCAGGACTCTGTGTATGCAGATCTTTGAAAGATGGCAGATAGGATCTTGCAGATCATCTGTCATCTTTCACTGGTCTGTACTGTGTGTACCCAGCTTTAGATCTGACATGAACCAATCGTATTGTCAAGTACAGCAATGGTTTTACCTGCCGACGTTCCCGAAACATTTCCTGGGCAGATTACGGTTTGTCATCAATATTAAAATCGCAACAGACACTCATATGTACTAAAGGAGCCCGGAATTCCTACCATGTAGACCATACCTGTCCTACCATAGAATTCCTACCATGTAGACCATACCTGTCCTACCATAGAATTCCTACCATATAGACCATACCTGTCCTACCATAGAATTCCTACCATATAGACCATACCTGTCCTACCATAGAATTCCTACCATATAGACCATACCTGTCCTACCATAGAATTCCTACCATATAGACCATACCTGTCCTACCATAGAATTCCTACCATATAGACCATACCTGTCCTACCATAGAATTCCTACCATATAGACCATACCTGTCCTACCAAGAATTCCTACCATATAGACCATACCTGTCCTACCATAGAATTCCTACCATATAGACCATACCTGTCCTACCTAGAATTCCTCAATAGACCATACCTTTCCTACATGAATTCCTACCATATAGACCATACCTGTCCTACACCATAGAATCCTACCTATAGACCATACCTGTCCTACCATAGAATCCTACCACCATATAGACCATACCTGTCCTACCAAGAATTCCTACCATATAGACCATACCTTGTCCTACCATAGAATTCCTACCATATAGACCATACCTGTCCTACCATAGAATTCCTACCATATAGACCATACCTGTCCTACCATAGAATTCCTACCTATAGACCTAACCTGTCCTACCATAGAATCCTACCATATAGACCATACCGTCCTACCATAGAATTCCTACCATATAGACCATACCTGTCCTACCATAGAATTCCTACCATATAGACCATACCTGTCCCACCATAACAATTCTACCATATAGACCATACCTGTCCCACCATAGAATTCCTACCATATAGACCATACCTGTCCTACAAGAATTCCTACCATATAGACCATACCTGTCCACATAGAATTCCTCCACCTATAGACCATACCTGTCCTACCATAGATTCCTACCATATAGACCATACCTGTCCTACCATAGAATTCCTACCATATAGACCAACCGTCCTACATAGAATTCCTACAATATAGACCTACTGTCCTACCATAGATTCCCCATATAGACCATACCTTCCTACCTAGAAATTCCCACCATATAGACCATACCTGTCCATAGAATTCCACACCATATAGACCATACCTGTCCTACCATAGAATTCCTACCATATAGACCATACCTGTCCTACCATAAGAATTCCTACCATATAGACCATACCTGTCCTACCATAATTTCCTACCATATAGACCATAACCTGTCCTACCATAGAATTCCTACCAATAGACCATACCTGTCCTACCATAGAATTCCTCCTACCATATAGACCATACCTGTCCTACATAGAATTCCTACCATATAGACCATAACCTTCCTACCATAGAATCCTACCATATAGACCATACCTGTCCTCCATAGAATTCCTACCATATAGACCATACTGTCCTACAAGATTCCTACATAGACCATACTGTCCTACCATAGAATTCCCACCATATAGACCATACCTGTTCTACCATAGAATTCCCACCATATAGACCATACCTGTCCCACCATATAGACCATACCTGTTCTACCATAGAATTCCCACCATATAGACCATACCTGTCCCACCATATAGACCATACAAGTCATACAGCAGAGGACCTGATCACAGTGATTTACTGGTAAGCAGGTGACTTATTTAAAGGAACAGGGATGTTAATCTACTTTATATAGTATTCAATACACTAATTCATAACATCCTTGGTAGGTGCGAGGAAACCTTTAAAAACAAAAATATTAAAAAAAAACCCACAGTTTATTTCTCTATATACAAACAAAGTATTAAGAACCTCCGGGGATCTACCATACTGATCTACTAAAATGTTATCACAGTGTAACTAACTGTAGGAATGTAAATACACATACATGACAGTCCACCAGCGTTGTGATCCATCAGACAAGTGTCACTTTATTTACAGTTATTACTTTGAACCAGGTAGACCGTAGTGGATGCACGCGATGGCAGGAACGTATAGAGAGTAGCATCCAACTCTCAGTTTAAGCTTTCCCGTCTACATTACCCTGTCTGCCCAGTCACCGAGCCCCTTCCAGTATACGGAGGATTAGGGGGAACTGCTGTTCCATAAAAGCTTTCTACGTACTGGGAGTTGTAATTACCTTCAGTCCCAAAATAAAAGCTGGGATTTCAGTCCAAAATAAGCCGGTTAATAACAGATAATCCTCCGCGCTACTGCCTGTCCACTTGGTACCGACCGAGAACAACTGGGGCCAACGTGAAGCTTCTTAGTATACATCGGGTTTAATTGCAGCCATTAAAATGAAAGGTGGGTAAAAATGACTTTATTCGTTAAATCTCGGAGAAGAAGCTTTACACTGAGCCCAGCGATCACATAGACCAATCCTGGCGAAGGATAGATCATTATTCCTGCCAGTGCCGCAATCTACAGGAAGAGCCAATCTGCCCGCAGCTTATTGCAGCCTTTAATTTACATCATTATCTAGGATAAGAAAGGAAATAACTTTACTGTTATTCTGTGTATTTTGCCAGATGATGAGTGAACGGTTTCCATTAACAAGTTATTGACCTTTGGTTACGACACATATCGCCAGACAGCCCAGACCAATCTGCCATAACGGTGATGAAGTAACCATCCTATCGCATTGCTTATCAAGGTGGGAGAGCGACAGGCAATTCCTCCCATCCCACCGACGGTCTACAGATTGCTTCCCTCTTCATAGCACGGAACAAGCTGCTTGGTTACTGTCCACTAATGGATTGTTATGGGGCTCAGACTATAAAGCTGGGTACACACCTAGCGATTTTTCCTCTTGATCGACCGTTCGATACTTTCGACCGGTCGGCCAGAAGGAAGACTGTTGGTCACGGCAAAAGCACCGCGTCCGATAGTTACCGCGACCGATCGTGCGTTCCATAGAGGACTGAACGATCGGATGAGGTTTTCCACCATGTCCGATCGTCCTTTCGTCCGATTCGGAGGAACGGTCGGTCGGACATGGGCGCATTCGGATGCGATAATTTCATTGGTCGATCGGACCGAAATATCTCATCGTGTGTACCCAGCTTAACGAATCCAGATCGTATGATCGGGCGATCGTACGTTAAACATTTTCCCGTCGGACTAATAAGAAAAAACCCTACGATCGCGATACACGAACCGCCCCTCATACGACATGCCTGTATTGCCCCATCAATCTTAACAGGACTTATCTGTAAATAAGCCTATAAAATAGAATGTGGGACTCTGCTGATTGACATCTGCAGGGTAGGAAGGTCCTTGTACCTCTCCCTAATGGTCTATATTGCCACAATCAGGACCGTCTACAGACTAACGATTCGTACACACAGGCGATCTGCGGTAAAGGACACCTGACTAAATGCGATTGTCGGATGCTCGTTGATTGAAGATCGTGGGTGAAATTTGTGTGTATGAGCCCCAATGGGCTCGCTCAGTCCCTCCCGCATTATATCCTAGAGAGATAACAGAATGGCCCAGAATTCTAAACGGAGACAGAGGTGCCCATAGTGCAGGTTTATTGGGTTTCCAATGCTAATAACCGGACAGCCCAGCGATGTGTCAGCTGAACAATGAATAAGTAACAAGTCGCTTCACACTATGAAATAAACAACAAAGCGTTTGTGTGACACCGTCCTCATAATCAAACGAACCACAGGAACGAGATGCAGAAAAAATAAACATTTCATGTCAGACGTGATGGAGAATTTCTGCCCTTTGGTAACAGATCCAGATTGAACGTAAAGGGATCGCGGAGCCTTTAAACAAGGATGGAGTCCACGAGGCCTAAACTGTAATGACAATGAAGGGCCGTCAGGTAGAGAAGTTTCCCAATATGGGATAGAACAGTAGGAGGTAAAATTGGGAATTCCTACCTCCCATTTCTGTAAGGAGCGCCAGCACAGAACACACCGCACTCTCTTTAATAGAGGAAAGTCTAACCTGGCCATGTTAAAAAGCCGCTCAATCCTATAATCTTAATGTAAATAACACTTTCCAAATTCAATTCCGCACCAAACTTCATTCTCCTAAAACCAACCAAATAATCCATCTGAGCCGTCGACAATTACTCGGCAAACGATCAGAAAGTCAAGTCTCTCTGGGCATAATAGCAAGTGGCAGTAAGGAATATTCATTTAACGTGTCTGTCCTATTAGAAGCCACTTATATCACTGATCTACGGGGGCTATAAACAGACGAATTATAACCCAGCCAGCGAATTGACGGGGGGGGGGGAGAATTCCCTCAAGTCGTACATTACAGGCCCCAACCCACGAAACAGGGACACAATGAGATGAAAAGACACATTACCTGAACTGGAATAGGAAATCATTTACTAAACAGCCACATTCAATGTGCGATTCAATGTCTCCCCGTGAGTGGTTCACACGCAGAACAAGCAGACAATGTAGAAAGGGAGAACCAGCGAAACGCAGAAACAAAGAACTCCGACTTGTAATGGGGCCGATTGAAAGGGCCGCGTTCTATTTACACTTCTAATTACTAGAAGACTCTGCGAGTACCTGCAGATAATGGTAATGGAGACAGAGGATGAAAGGAAAGTTCTGATCCCAAACCAAACACCACAAGAACGGTAATTTCAATGGCTGCAAATCCTCATTAACACCCACCACCCATCAGAATAGTGTAAAGGCTACACTAACCCTACCGTACAGTAATCTGTAATAGGTGTAAAGGTTACACTAACCCTACCGTACAGTAATCTGTAATAGGTGTAAAGGTTACACTAACCCTACCGTACAGTAATCTGTAATAGGTGTAAAGGATACACTAACCCTACCATACAGTAATCTGTAATAGGTGTAAAGGTTACACTAACCCTACCGTACAGTAATCTGTAATAGGTGTAAAGGATACACTAACCCTACAGTACAGTAATCTGTAATAGGTGTAAAGGCTACACTAACCCTACCATACAGTAATCTGTAATAGGTGTAAAGGATACACTAACCCTACCGTACAGTAATCTGTAATAGGTGTAAAGGATACACTAACCCTACAGTAATCTGTAATATTCCAGGACAGGACAAAAGCTTGAAAAACCTGTGACTATATCACCCAGCGTTATGAAAGTAAGTTCATTGCCATACCGAGTGGGAAACATATGTAAAACAGGACATAAAGAGACCCCATTATGGCTCCTATATTACATGTCACTAGAACTCGAGCCGACACCGGTAGCCACTCACCATCTGCACTGTCGGGCGTAAATATGGAATTGTGGGTCCATGGGCTAATTAGACATTGTACGACACTTATAGGGTTAAATAACAGATTCCGTTTTCTATAACTGTGTTCGTATGTTCGTATGGGCCAATTACAGCCATTTGGGTATAACATACAGTCCTCCTAGACCAAATATTAAATCTCCTGTGCCGGTCATTGTGGTTATATCTGGTGGTCACCGGCACTGCAGTTTATATCCGACTCCTGATATGATAAACCAGTAAATCAATGTATATTAACCAGCTGCCTAAATGTCGATTTTAATACAGAGAAATCTTCTCCCTCTCCCTGGACATCAATAGTTTCCAAATTATATGAAATGTCCCACTTGTCTTTCTGTGTGATCCCTAAACAAAGGATGTCACGCGCAAAAAAAGTTTCACTACAGCAAACCCTGCAGTTACACTGCCCCCTAGTGGTGATAACGGGAGTAAAAGCCTAAATTCTCATGTCTGTGAAATGCTTTAACTTTGTGTAGGATCCACTAACAAAGCCAAATTAACCCGTCATTTCTAGACTGTAAGTGAAGGAACATATAGTAAGTTAATATGGGTATCCCTACCCTAAAAAATGTTTTAATATATTGTAGGGCAGCCCTGCCCAACCGCCATGTTAGATTACTAAAAAAATGGTGGATTTGATTTAAAATCAAACTGATTTAAATCACAAGTCAGTAAGGGTTGATTTAAAATCATAGTTTTCTACATAAAGGTATTGCTGGTATAACTTCAATATGCAAGTAGATGAAGATTTTTTAGAATAATTTAAACAGATTTGCTCAACGGAAACATTAACATTACAGCATGTGTTATTTGCTTAAACATCCAGATCTGTTCCATTCCAATCACAGAAATCTTGTTTCTGTTCTATTCACTGAACTTCTTGAAACTTAAGCTGGGTACACACAGTAAACAGTAACGATAAAGCCCCAATACTGTCGGATCCGATTTATCCGTAGTGTGAGAACCTTCATTTCCCGAAAATTTCCATAGGAAACACACAGTCCGGAGAGTTCTCCCTAGGATGTTCATAGGGACTGTGTGTGTGCAGATCTTTGAAAGATGACAGACAGGATCTTGCAGATCATCTGTACTGTGTGGACCCAGATATAGCACTGAAGGGGTTGATTCTGTATATATAGGTTTGTATTACAATAGGATTAAGCTCTTTTTCTCAGCTCTGTTCATGTTATAACATTTGTGCTGTGAAGAAGAGGCCTGTGATCTCTGCTGAGTTAAATTCAGAGAACTGTAAAAGTGAACCAAGCGTCTGTGATCATGTCTTGTAGGCAGAGACAGCGCCCAATCACCTTAGATAAACCTCTGGAAGATCATGACATTGTCAATGGATTCATGGAATTTATTTACCAAAACAATTAAAAACCATATACAGCCTTATTCTGCATAATTAAACAACGAATCTTTATTTCATGATGGAATAACCTTTGGATGGTAATATATTTATCTCAAATAGCATTTTATTTTTAAAAAATCTGATTTCAATTTAAAGAAAATAAATTTTTTTACATTTTTTTATCCACCCCCCTTCACTCCAGCGGCACGGAACTTGCAAACAGGGGCCAGACCGGCAGCCGCCATGCAGAGCGCTGCGGAAGTGTAAGGCTGTAAGTGTGTTTCTGCTGCTTATTTTAGTAATTGAACGTGGCTTTTGGGGTGCCCAACAGAAAAAAACTTATAATGCTAGGCAGCCATGAAGCTATGGAGGGTTCCGGAGGGTGGGGGTTTCCCCTGAGTATCTCACAATCCCTCCCGGAGGACAAAGAGGAGGCAGAAACCTTTTGGACAGGAAGACACCTCCTACCCTTCAGTTTCCTGGACTTTGGACAAGCACTACAGGAGAACCATAAGGAGCTGGGATGTAAGGTAAGGATTTATTATCACTACACAGTGGGGCCAGTAGTGGGTTAAATTTTATTTTAGGGGGTGGAAATGCCCTTTAATGATATTATATTAAATAGTTATATTAATTACATTATAACATTACATATTAATAACATATTAATGATATTATAGCATTATATTATATATTAATTACATATTAATGATATTATAGCATTACATATTAATTACATATTAATGATATTATAGCATTATATTATATATTAATTACATATTAATGATACTATAGCATTATATATTAATTACATATTAATGATATTATAGCATTATATTATATATTAATTATATTATATATTAATTACATATTAATGATATTATAGCATTATATTATATATTAATTGCATATTAATGATATTATAGCATTATATTATATATTAATTACATATTAATGATACTATAGCATTATATATTAATTACATATTAATGATATTATAGCATTATATTATATATTAATTGCATATTAATGATATTTTAGCATTATATATTAATTACATATTAATGATATTATAGCATTATATTATATATTAATTACATATTAATGATATTATAACATTATATTAATTTTATTATAAAGATTGTCATGGAATAAGCCTGGAAAAAGGTAAAATGGGGGTGCCCACTGCTTCCTATAACGTGTCTGTTCCTCGGTGTATTAGTGCAATAAGGGGCGATGTTCTGTAATCAGGTAAATAGGATTTGAAGTGAAATCTACTGAGAAATAAGGGAATGGAAACCATCAGAGTAATTCGCCGACTATTACAGCTGGAAAATAAAGGTTCCCCCGCAGTAGTAATCAATACAGTAATAAAGGGTGAGCGCGGTTGGATTTAATGAGAACACAACAGGATGGATGGAAGGCCCCAAAGAAAATGAGCAACTGCAAGTCTAAAATCCAGAATTCATTTAGTACTAACACAGAGGGAGCCATTAGGTGGTCCAGTAAAGGGAGGGGCTTTAAACAAACATTCCAGGGCAATTATTCCGGACCGACCCCCCCCCCACAGTCATCCCCCCCCCCCCCCCCCCCCCGCTATGGGGATGCAGTAACTGTACAGCATCATGACATGTTACAATGATCGGGGTCAACAATGTCGCTAAAACTCCCATAATTCTTAGTACGCTGCAATGTCTTCTTTACCGGATACAAAGGTACCTGCAACATCTCCTATGGGATAACACCGCGTTATGATAAAGAATCAACCCCCAGAGGATAACGATCCTGTTAAGGACACTAGGAATATGGTCTGTAGCCTCATAATAAATCCAACGAAATTAAAGGACATTTTTAGAAATGAAACGTACCTGGAGGAGGGAGGTACATTTGATTATCCCTACTTCCCAATATTGGTTCCTTGAGGAGCTACATAACAAACCGTTTTCATCTGCCAGGTTAGTGCCCTGGGCCTTCCTGTATTAAAGATGGAGCTGAAGCATTTAGAAAGACTGGCAGAAGCAGTTTTCTTTGTGCTGCCACTAAATTATATTGGGAGGTAGAAATTAATAATCCTACCCCCCAGCCCCAGGTACTTTTCATTTTAACTATTTTAGAAAAAACTTTATACGCACAATAGTTCTCCTTTAAAAATGTGAATTCTATGGAAACCCATTAAACCCCAACCAATGCTGAGCAGTCAATATTAGGAAAGATCAGTGTCACACTATTAAGGTGCCCATACACCTATACATAGCTCACCTGCCAGACTGATCCTGCAACATACAATCAAATTTGGCCAGAATCGCCTTGTTGGATCCTCTTTGTGTCCGACTGCTGTGCCCATTCATTTTGCGATTGTATATAGGTTGCAAAGAAGATCCGGCGAAACTGATTGTATGATCGGACCTTTAGTCTATAAACAAATCTCTGACCGTTCAATCTATTTAATCAAATCAGCCCCCAAAAAATCAACCCATGTGTAGAGTCCGCTGGATAGATTATCTTACAATCTCCCGTTCACTTGGGTTTGCTAGAAGATGAACAAAGGACGAGGTCCAGTTCCAGAGACAGAGGCACAATGACAATGGACAGATCCGATTTCCTGCAGTGCTTCAAATTTGAAATGTAAAGGGCAAGTTATTGTTTCCAACACTTTAGGGGTCGTTTACCCCAAACCAGGGGGGTGTTTCTCTATTTTTAAATCCTGTTGCTTTGTTATAATAGACGGTTTAGTAAGACGGAAGCAGGCGAATGGTTCACCTTTAGGGAACAAAAGGCTGGAGCTCTGGGGACGGACAAATCGCAGAGGCAGCTCTACGGACACAATTTGGATGAATGGGGGGGGGGGGAAATTCTATTTCTTTACATTCGGATATTCACAATAGATTCTGGGGAAAAGGCCGATGATGATCTCCTCCTCCATGAATCCGATTCTACGGGGATTACATTTCTTTCATTCTGGAACTGAAACTTTCCATGACTGGATGTAAAGGGGTGTGTGACCCATTAATAAACTATATATATATATATATGGGTGGGTGACCCCTGAATACAACAGGGGAGAGATGTGGGGGGGCGGGTATATATTAGATTTGGTGTGACCCATTAATAAACTGTATATATAACTGTTATGGGTGGGTGACACCCATCAAAAACTTATATATATATACGGTGTGGGTGACCCATCATACTAGTTATATAATACGGGTGGGTGACCCATCAATAAACTGTATATATATATACGGGTGGGTGACCCATCAATAAACTTGTATAATATATATGGGTGGGTGCCCATTAATAAACTGTATATATATACGGGTGGGTGACCCATCAATAAACTGTTATATATATACGGGTGGGTGACCCATTAAAAACTGTATATATATATATATACGGGTGTGTGACCCATTAATAAACTGTATATATACGGGTGTGTGACCCATTAATAAACTGTATATATACGGGTGTGTGACCCATTAATAAACTGTATATATACGGGTGTGTGACCCATTAATAAACTGTATAATACGGTGTGTGACCCCTTAATAACTGTATATATACGGGTGTGTGACCATTAATAAACTGTATATATACGGGTGTGTGACCCATTAATAAACTGTATATATACGGGTGTGTGACCCATTAAAAACTGTATATATAGGGTGTGTGACCCATTAATAAACTGATATATACGGGTGTGTGACCCATTAATAAACTGTATATATAGGTGGGTGACCCATTAATAAACTGTATATATACGGGTGTGTGACCCATTAATAAACTGTATATATACAGGTGGGTGACCCATTAATAAACTGTATATATACAGGTGTGTGACCCATTAATAAACTGTATATATACAGGTGTGTGACCCATTAATAAACTGTATATATACAGGTGGGTGACCCGTTAATAAACTGTATATATACAGGTGGGTGACCCATTAATAACCTGTATATATACAGGTGGGTGACCCATTAATAAACTGTATATATACGGGTGGGTGACCCATTAATAAACTGTATATATACAGGTGGGTGACCCATTAATAAACTGTATATATACAGGTGGGTGACCCATTAATAAACTGAATATATACGGGTGGGTGACCCATTAATAAACTGTATATATACAGGTGGTGACCCATTAATAAACTGTATATATACGGTGGTGACCCATTAATAAACTGTATATATACGGGTGAGTGACCCATTAATAAACTGTATATATACGGGTGAGTGACCCATTAATAAACTGTATATATACGGATGGGTGACCCATTAATAAACTGTATATATACGGGTGGGTGACCCATTAATAAACTATATATACGGGTAGCATTCTACAGGCTGTTCACATCTTCCATATACACTGAACATTGCCAATAACCTTACAATCATAGCAATGGTATGCACAAACAGGTTTTGATTGGTGCCTATACCAGGATGGTTTAATAGTCAGATTCTGTTTCTGCTTTGCATATTAAAGGAAAAGTTAGCCACATATGCTCGATGGCTGCAGCAAATCAGTCCGTAGCAAATGTACTCAAGATAACGCAGACGCAAGTGGGATGGGTGAAAAAATACCTTTGTCTCGATAGTTTGCATACAGTCTATAAAATGCCCATTAATTCTAGCCAATCAGAAACACAGCCCTGTGTATGGAAGTCTTAACGGTACAAGACTGCTTTTATCCATAATAAAGTTTAAATCCATTTAGTACATCAGACTGCATGTGAGAGCTGAGAACTGTCAGTGAAACATCTAACGAGGAACACAAACTGAAATTGCCAGAGTAATAAAGTTTAAATCCATTTAGAACATTGTAAATTTACTGGAGTTCTAGGGTAGATGGGACGGAGTCAATATTTCTATATTACCTGGTGGTATTTACTAAGCTGTGCATGTGGCCAATGAGAGCAGATCTACAGAATATAGATAGACGGAACCGTCATAGGACGGGCTTGTGTTGGGCTTCAGATCTGTCAGTGGAAGTGAAAGAATTTTGATTGCCTGCATTTATATGGAATACCAACTTCTACCTACCCAATTAATACCCTTTGAAATGACAAATCTCACATTATTGTTCCTTTAGCAGCTTTAGGCGATGTTACTGCCAGTGCTCAGCTCCCCTCTTCCTGTCTGGCTTCAAAGAAAAAGATTGTTCCAATGATGTGAGAGTTATTGTTACAGTGTTGGGAAATAACGCAGGGGAATCGACCTCCCAGCCCTGTTACAATATTGAAACAATATTTTTCTTTGAAGTGAGGCAGGGGGGGTAAGTGCAGCAAAACATCTAAAGCTATTAACTCTTTCATGGCCACAGAATTTGTAGGAATTTGTGTTTATTTTGTATATGCATCGGATTAATGGATCTGTTCGTAGTCTGTGTGTTTGTAGGTAATTATTATTGTCACCATACGGACATCCTATCGTTGAAACATCCCTTTAAATGCCCAGTGCAAGCGTTGAATCTCTACAAACACAGTTTAGGGAACACCGGATGCCAAACGTGTTGAAATAACAGAGACAGTCCCCACGTTAATACTATTAAACGGCGATTAGCGCTCCGCTCAATTCGAATAAAGACCAGAGTCTCTCCCGATTTGCTGCGGACATCCGTTATAATCAATGTTGCATGAGGTCATATGCAGCACTTTATAGATGACAGCGAAAGGGCGGACAATAATAAATCATCCAGCCAAAGGGATCTTTCTAGCGCCAGTTTTCTATCATTGTCTGCCATGATGAATCCATTCAATATCACCTCGGCCCATATGACAGCTCCGACAATTAGCAAACCTTGGGATACCCAAGAAAAGGACAGAACGAAAGCAAATCTAAGAAGCGTGAAGGTGGATTTAAAGGAACAGTCACATCCAGACCCCAAGGAAAGACTTCATACACTTTAATACTCAATCAGGGAGATTCAATAAAAGTTCTTATCGTTTAAAATGATGCTAATTTAGCCCCAACCAATCAGATGTTAGCTTTCAAATGTTAAATAAGATCTGATTGGTTGGGGCAAAGTCACGGTATATCTGTAATATTCATCCATCCAGGTCACGGTATATCTGTAATATTCATCCATCCAGGTCACGGTATATCTGTAATATTCATCCATCCAGGTCACGGTAATCTAATATTCATCATCCAGGTCATGGTATATCTTAGATATTCATCCATCCAGGTCACGGTATATCTGTAATTTCATCCATCCAGGTCACGGTATATCTGTTATTCATCTCCAGGTCACGGTATATCTAATTTCATCCATCCAGGTCACGGGTATATCTGTAATATTCATCCATCCAGGTCAGGTATATCTGTAATATTCATCCATCCAGGTCACGGTATATCTGTAATATTCCCATCCAGTCACGGTATACTGTAATATTCTCCCTCAGTCACGGTATATCTGTAATATTCATCCATCCAGGTCACGGTATATCTGTAATATTCATCCATCCAGTCACGGTATATCTGTAATATTCATCCATCCAGGTCACGGTATATCTGTATATTCATCATCCAGGTCACGGTATATCTGTAATATTCATCCATCCAGTCACGGTATATCTGTAATATTCATCCATCCAGGTCACGGTATTAATCGTAATATTCTCCATCCGCAGGTATATCTGTATTATTCATCCATCCAGGTCACGGTATATCTGTAATATTCATCCATCCAGGTCACGGTATATCTGTAATATTCATCCATCCAGGTCACGGTATATCTGTAATATTCATTCATCCAGGTCACGGTATATCTGTAATATTCATCCATCCAGGTCATGGTAATCTTGTAATATTCATCCATCAGGTCACGGTATATCTGTAATATTCATTCATCCAGGTCACGGTATATCTGTAATATTCATCCAGGTCACGGTATATCTGTAATATTCATCCATCCAGGTCATGGTATATCTGTAATATTCATCCATCCAGGTCACGGTATATCTGTAATATTCATCCAGGTCACGGTATATCTGTAATATTCATTCATCCAGGTCACGTATATCTGTAATATTCATCCATCCAGGTCACGGTATATCTGTAATATTCATCCATTCAGGTCAGGGAACCTCTGGAATTCAGTCCCATGCTCCCTAATCCTTCCTGTAAAACTGACGGAGCGGCCCAGCTGCAATATGGAATGTACGGAGCGATGCACAGGTAATAGAACAGGAATTCTATAGAAATTTACAGGTCACAAGATCATCTACAAAACAACACTAAGTCCCTGGGTGAGAATCAATAATGGGGAATTGTTATGTATAAAGGGATGTTTGGCCTCCGTAATAGTCCAGCTCACATACACAATAATGGGGGAGGTTAGAATCACCAAGGGGAAAGCAAGGTTTGGATTATATGTATATAACCCGCACGGATAATGGTATAATAACCCGCACGGATAATATGTATATAATGTACGGATAATATGTATATAACCCGCACGGATAATATGTATATAATGTACGGATAATGTGTATATAATGTACGGATAATATGTATATAATGTACGGATAATACGTATATAATGTACGGATAATATGTATATAATGTACGGATAATATGTATATAATGTATTTTAGTTTTCATATAGTGCTACATATTCCGCAGCTTTATACAGTTATTTAATCAATCCACAACAGGCCCTGCTTACAATCTAGTCACTTTATTCACACACACAGTTTGTCTTTTTGATTGGGGGAAAACAGAGAACGCGTCGCACACACAGAGAACATCCTATGTAATATGTATAAATATGTCTCACGGTCATTCAAATGTAAATTTCCGCTTACGGCACCGTTACCTGTTCAGATCTCCCAACTGTGTCTAATATGGGATTATGTCCAAGTACCATAGAAACCACTGCAACCGGCAAAGTATACAATAGTGTAATAGCACAAAAGGGATCCATTTACCATTCCCTTTCCTATCCGACACAAAGCACACACACACACACAAAGGAGCAGAGCACTTAACTGGACTTTTTACAAACAACGCATTTCGGCTATCTTGTGGCCGTCGTCTGGATATCCACACAGGTGAGATACAGCACCCTATGTAACATTAAACACACCCCTTTCCATCTATCCCTCCCAACCAGCTGTAGGTTCCTCCACTTACCTCAAGTATTATGGGGTTTTTTAACGCAGAAAGGTGGAGGAACATACAGCTGGGTGGGAGGGATAGATGGAAAGGGGTGTGCTTAATGTTACATAGGGTGCTGTATCTCACCTGTGTGGATATCCAGACAATGGCCACAAGAGAGCCGAAATGCGTTGTTTGGAAAATATTCAGTCGAGTGCTCTGCTCCTTTATCTATGTGTGTATATATTTATTTGTATTCATACATATGGATGGGAGCTGCCATATTGTTTCCTTTAGACAGTACAGTATGAGGGTATAGCTTATTGTGTGTACAGAACATTCCTTCTCTGTATATTTATATTTATACATATGGATGGGAGCTGCCATATTGTTTCCTTTAGACAGTACAGTATGAGGGTATAGCTTATTGTGTGTACAGAACATTCCTTCTACTGCCCCATATTTATACATATGGGGGGAGCTGCCATTTGTTTCCTTAGACAGTACAGTATGAGGGTATAGCTTATTGTGTGTACAGAACATTACCTTCTTGTATATTATATTTTACATATGGGTGGGAGCTGCCATGATTGTTTCCCTTAGACAGTACAATATGAGGGTATAGCTTATTGTATGTACAGAACATTCCTCTCTGATATTATTTATACATATGGGTGGGAGCTGCCATATTGTTTCCCTTAGACAGTACAGTATGAGGGTATAGCTTATTGTATGTACAGAACTTCCTTCTCTGTATATTTATACATAGGTGGGAGCTGCCATATTGTTTCCCTTAGACAGTACAGTATGAGGGTATAGCTTATGTGTGTACAGAACATTTTCTGATATATTATACATATGGGTGGAGGTGCCATAGTGTTTCTTAGACAGTACATATGAGGTTTAGCTTATTGTATGTACAGAACATTCCTTCTCTGTATATTTATTATACATATGGGTGGGAGCTGCCATATTGTTCCCTTAGACAGTACAGTATGAGGTATAGCTTATTGTGTACAGAACATTCCTTCTTTGTATATTTATACATATGGGTGGGAGCTGCCTATTGTTTCCTTAGACAGTACAGTATGAGGGTATAGCTTATTGTGTGTACAGAACTTCTTCTCTGTATATTTATACATATGGGTGGGAGCTGCCATATGTTTCCTTAGACAGTACAGTATGAGGGTATAGCTTATTGTTGTACAGAACATCCTTCTCTGTATATTTATACATATGGGTGGGAGCTGCCATATTGTTTCTCTAGACAGTACAGTATGAGGGGATAGCTTATTGTTGTACAGAACATTCCTTCTCTGTATATTATATAACATATGGGTGGGAGCTGCCATATTGTTTCCCTTAGACAGTACAGTATGAGGGTATAGCTTATTGTTGTACAGAACATTCCTTCTCGTATATTTATACATATGGTGGGAGCTGCCATATGGTTTCCCTTAGACAGTACAGTATGAGGGTATAGCTTATTGTGTGTACAGAACATTCCTCTCTCTGTTATATTTATACATGGGTGGGAGCTGCCATATTGTTCCCTTAGACAGTACAGTATGAGGGTATAGATTATGTGTGTACAGAAACATTCTTCTCTGTATATTTATATTACATAGGGTGGGAGCTGCCATATGTTTCCTTAGACAGTACAGTATGAGGGTATAGCTTATTGTATGTACAGAACATTTCCTTCTCTGTATATTTTTATACATATGGGTGGGAGCGCCCTATGTGTTCCTTAGACAGTACAGTATGAGGGTATAGCTATTGTGTGTACAGAACATTCCTTCTCTGTATATTTATACATTGGGTGGGAAGCTGCCATATTGTTTCCCTTAGACAGTACAGTATGAGGGTATAGCTTATTGTTGTGTACAGAACATTCCTTCTCTGTTATTTATACATATGGATGGGAGCTGCCATATTGTTTCCTTTAGACAGTACAGTATGAGGGTATAGCTTATTGGGTGTACAGAACATTCCTTCTCTGTATATTATACATGGTGGGAGCTGCCATATTGTTTTCCCAGACAGTACAGTATGAGGGTATAGCTTATTGTGTGTACAGAACATTCCTTCTCTGTATATTATACATATGGGTGGAGCTGCCATATTGTTTCCCTAGACAGTACAGTATGAGGGTATAGTTTATTGTATGTACAGAACATTCTTCTCTGTATATTTATACATATGGGTGGGAGTGCCATATTGTTTCCCTTAGACAGTACAGTATGAGGGTATAGCTTATTGTATGTACAGAACATTCCTTCTTGTATATTTTATTTATACATATGGGTGGGAGAGCTGCCATATGTTTCCTTAGACAGTACAGTATGAGGGTATAGCTTATGTATGTACAGAAACATTCCTCTCTGTTATATTTATATTATACATATGGGTGGGAGCTGCCATATTGTTCCCTTAGACAGTACAGTATGAGGGTATAGCTTATTTGTTGTACAGAACATTCCTTCTCTGTATATTTTATATACATATGGGTGGGGTGCCATATTGTTTCCCTTAGAACAGTACAGTATGAGGGTATAGTTTATTGTATGTACAGAACATTCCTTCTGTATATTTATACATATGGGGGGAGCTGCCATATTGTTTCCTTAGACAGTACAGTATGAGGGTTATAGCTTATTGTGTTTACAGAAACATTCCTTCTCTGTAATTTATATTTATACATAGGGTGTGGAGCTGCCATATTGTTTCCTCTAGACAGTACCAGTATGAGGGTATAGCTTATTGTGTACAGAACATCCTTCTCTGTTTATTAATTTATACATATGGGTGGGAGCTGCCATATGTTTCCTTAACAGCAGCATGAGGATAGTCTCAGTAGAAGAAGCAGTGTCACGCCTTCTCTGTATATTTATACATATGGGTGGAGCTGCCATATTGTTTCCCTTAGACAGTACAGTGAGAGGGTATAGTTATTGTGTGTAAGAACATTCCTCTCTGTATATTTATATATAATATGGGTGGGGCTGGGAGCGCCATATGTTTCCTTAGACAGTACAGTATGAGGTATAGACTTATTGTGTGTACAGAACAATTCCTTCTCGTTATTATATTATTATAATATGGGTTGGAGCTGCCATATTGTTTCCCTTAGACAGTACAGTATGAGGGTATAGTTTTGTTGTACAGAACATTCCTTCTCTGTATATTTATATTTATACATATGGTGGGAGCTGCCATATTGTTTCCCTTAGACGTAACAGTATGAGGTTATGCTTTTGTTGTACAGAACATTCTCTCTGTATATTATTATTATACATATGGGGGGGAGCTGCCATATGTTTCCCTTAGACATACAGTATGAGGGTATAGCTTATGTTGTGTACAGAACATTCCTTCTCTGTATATTTATATTTATACATATGGGTGGGAGCTGCCATATTGTTTCCCTTAGACAGTACAGTATGAAGGTATAGCTTATTGTGTGTACAGAACATTCCTTCTCTGTATATTTATACATATGGGTTGGAGATGCCATATTGTTTCCCTTAGACAGTACAGTATGAGGGTATAGATTGTGTGTACAGAACATTCCTTCTCTGTATATTTATATTTATACATATGGGTGGGAGCTGCCATATTGTTTCCCTTAGACAGTAAAGTATGAGGGTATAGCTTATTGTGTGTACAGAACATTCCTTCTCTGTATATTTATACATATGGGTGGGAGCTGCCATACTGTTTCCCTTAGACCGTACAGTATGAGGGTATAGCTTATTGTATGTACAGAACATTCCTTCTCTGTATATTTAAATTTATACATATGCGTGGGAGCTGCCATATTGTTTCCCTTTTCACAGTGGGGCTAGTAGTGGGTTAAATTTTAGAATGGGGGGTGGACATTTCCTTTCAAGGACAATTATCCCTCCACAGACACCATCCCAATAAAGTACCCCAAAAATAAAGGTGATTTTCTGCCTTGGTCCGGCCAGCACAATCAGTACAGTACTTGGCAAATTGGAAGAGGTGCTCTGCTAGAAAGGTAATCGTATTGGTCATGGCCGCCTGGCCAGAGTTCTATGGTAAGCCCAGAGGTGAGAGCCCCGTGTTCTAGACCCTCCTCCTGGTAACGGTGGGGGTATAATTTAAACCATTTAACACAACCTTCCTTTTAACGTCTATATAACAAGGTAGACGGGATCCATTTAACAGTCACAATGCAGACAATAGGCCGAATTAATCCAAATCCCTCCTCCCATCATCCTTTCCTTCCACCTACAAATCTACATAATATAAGAACAATTGAAAGCCTCTTACAGGACAAAAGCCTCAGTCCATTAGTTCCTGTATTTAAACTACATGAAAAAACCAAGGATCATCCTAGCAGGTCACACACCGTGATCATGGCAGTAAAATTCACAAGGACTTTATGTAGATTAGCATGCAAACGCAATGGAAAGATAATGAAACGATCGTGATCCGGATACTAACAGAGCGGTAGAAAGAGACGTCCCTGAGCTGGTTACACGGCGAGCAGCCGATCTCCAGCAGTGGAATGTTAGCAGGACTCTACCTGGCATGCGATATGAATGATTTGTACTTACTGGGCGTATGTGAAGCTTCGAAAAAAGCAAATAAGTTTGGGGAGAGAAAAGCAGAACTTCCAGACGGTGAGAAATTGTTATTCACACGAGTTCCTGGAAGGATGAATGTTCAGAGCGCGTTACAGCTTGGGGCTCGAGTTCGGCTCCGAATTCTGTTCTACATAAATAATGGCACCAATGCACCAGCCAAAGAGTTTTACTGCCACAGGCTAGAGTGTAGCATTCAGGTCTGGCAATGTTTGGTTTTTGCCATTACCCAGTTTCACTACACAATGAATTAATAGGTGGCAATAAAATGAAAAGCGTAAATCTGCAATGGGCAGCCAGACGGGGATCTGCTATAGGTCACAACGTATCTTTAATAAATGATTAGGTCAGGATTTCCCACCATCCCCATGGAATTTTTACTAAATGGGAAACTGTCTCTTTAATGTGTATTAGTTATCCGGATTGTAAGCACTTTGAGTCAGGTTTCATTTTTTTGAAGCAGTCCAGAGTAGGTGAACTGTGTTTTCCATAAAAGCGCCCGCTCTTAAAGGACAACTATACTATAGAAATTTACTTTTTAAAAACAGAAAGTACCTGGGGCAGGAAGGTAGGATTGATTATCCCTACCTCCCAATATTGTTTCATTGAGGAGCTACAGCACCGACAGTTTTTATCTGCCAGGTTATGGCCCTGGGCCTTCCTATAGTAAAGATAGTGCTGAAGCATTCAGGAAGACTGGCAGAAGCAGTAGTCTTCCTGCTGCTGATCCTCATAGAAAGAATATTGGTAGGTAAAAAGTATTAATACTACCTTCCTAGCCCAGGTACTTTTTATTTTTACTGTTTTTGAAAAAACTTTAAACGCAGTATAGTTCTCCTTTAAAAAAAAAACTTTCAAAGAAGCCAAGGATGTCTTTACTTGTTGTCAATCTAAAGTTATAGGCTTGTAGTGCCTCTCTTCCTACTCTGCACTTTTCTGAAGCTAGTTAAAGGCTTGCCATCAATACCCATGCTTTCTTCTGCCTTTGGACACATTAGGGAGACTTTAAAAATAATATGAGAACACCTGTTCCAATAACTTCTAGCAGAAATAAAGTTTTAATGAATATTAACTAGTAGACATAGATAATATTTGAGAACTTTTGAAACTCATTCACACACGGAATACTGAACTTGATGCATTGCTATACACAAAATATTCCTTCTATACAGTAAACAGGCAGCCATACACTGCATCAGCCTCGATACCTAAAGCATTTACCTGCCCTAGTTATGTCCAGTTATGGAAAGATGAAATTAATTCAAATGTGTCCCTTGGATGTGAATATAAAGTACGATAAAAACAAGGACACGATAAACTCATTCTGCTATTTATTGCCAGAAGATTGTTATTAACAATTCACTGAATCCCAGGTCAGGAAAATGGGTCGTCTATCTGGGAAGATTATAATTAGGATTGGAGACAGCAGAAACGGGAGAGACTGGGAATTTGGGATAAAGATCTTGAACGTTCTCCTCAACTGCCCCAGTCACCCAGTACAAACCATCATTTCATTCCATCTCATCAAAAAGACAAAAGGTGCAGCCTTCCCAGTGAGGGTACAGCCTAGCAGTTTTGCTGGCCCTTGCTGGTTGCAGATACAAATCTGAGTGAGTTCTCTAGGCCCTGCCCCCTCATCCTATCACTCTCCGCTTTCTGACCTGCCTCAGCAGTGATAAAATGATTGAATATTCACTGGGATGGAGGAATGTGCAGTAGATTTCCCTACATTCGGGGTCATTATTATATTTCAGCTTTAGCATTTCAAATTGCGATTAGGAAGGGAAAGTTCAAGTATAAACTTTTATTTTTGAACTTGTCCTACCTACACAAAGCTGTGTCAATGAGTGTCTGCCTGCGATTCAAATTTTAAACTCAACATTCTAATTGTGATTGCACCGGGCGATAATACAGATAATTTGATTATTGTGCTTGGTCTGAACATTTATAGATGTGTTTGATACACAGGGAGATGTTCCAAGAGACGAGATTATTAGCTATAAGATAAATCGATAGCATCCCATAGGTCATTTCTATTCTTTGAATGATGTTTAAGACCTGGTGACCTTAATATAACATTGTTACCACTTTAACCAATCAGATTTGTTCTAATATCTACCCCTTGTAACTGCTCTTACTGTTAAATCTAGAGAACGCCTCCGTCCAGGCTTTCCTGGATAGAGACATATGCCTTTCCCTTAACCTCATTTGCTCTGGTATCAAGTCATTTCACAGTGTATTAATCTATGGGCGGTATATAATTAGCACAACACAGTACAAAAGGACAAGTCGCTTGTTAAAATCCATTTTTCCAACATCATTTAATCCCGAGTTACTCTGATTTACGCTGCAATTTTCCTTCCAGCGTAGAAATAATTATGGCCGGAATCTAATTTCCATATAGTACACTATAGCCTAATTCTGCGCACTATTTACATTTGTATAAATTCCATCATTGTGTGTTTTTATTATATAATAAAACTGAATGAATCTCAACCTCAGACAGTAAAATTAGTAAAATAAAAACTGGTTTTAACCAACAACCATATTCCATGACTTTCAAAGTCAATATAAACATCTATATAAATCATCTTCTTATATAAGCAACCTAACCAGCTACATAAAGGAGAACTAAAGGCTCCAGACAATGTTGTCTCAATAGACAGTTTGTTGTATGTTTGTAAACATCTTATTGTTATAAAACCGTCATTGGCTGTTACCATATATCACTACCAGGAACACAATGAATCATGTACTTCAATATTTAACCAACAAATGTAATGTTTAGTTATTCAATCTAAAAAATATCCATGTGCCAAATGACATCATACTTCATCTAAATTACATCAAATGACAACCTGTACAGCTGTCTGCATGTTAGATACATGGCTATATAGGCTTTGGATGGGGAACTGTGGTCTCTATACATGTATTGAAAAGGACACACTCATACCTTTAAAATGACTACAAGATCATGCTGCTAGCTGCAGTTTATCCAAAGTTACAGCATTATAAAGTGTGGCGCTTCCTTCTTACAGTGAGCTGTGACATCACCAGCAAGCCCCTGGCTTGAGCATGCCAACTTGTATCTACTGCTGGAACAGGCATCATCAGCTGCATTATAAGCCACAGGACAAACAAAATTGATGTTTCTGAAACAGCAGGGACACAAATAAGTGTAACTTTCTAGCTCTCGGTATATCCGCCCCTTTGTACTCTTGGGGGTGTTCATTTCCCAGAATCCCCAGCTGAACCCATGTGTTGTGCAGTTCAACCTCTGGGAACAAGATTCACATTTGCAATGACTCTGCTTTGTGGTCAATGAGGAGGAAGTGGCAATTTTTTTCCTATTTCAAGCTGAACCCCCTGAGTCATCGAGATAATAGAGACATCGTTTAGTGGGAAGGTAATTTAACCGAGGAGGTGATTATAGCCGGTATCTTACTTTATATCACACTTCTGCATTTCAAATTTCGCAGAGAAATAATTGGAGCTTAAACTTGCATCTCCTGTGAGCTTGAAAGCCTCACGGTCCTGGTAATTCCAGGCGGCTTCAATCCCTTAACGTTCATAATATTCCTTTGCTTTATGCACAACTTTTTATTTTTAATTGTCTGCGGCCGTCTGTGGTGCAGTAACAACTTCCTATGATCCTGCCCCTTTGATAGGCTAAAAATAACTGCATGTGATATTTCCCTGCGTTTTATTTGCTTTTAATTGGACGGCCTGCGAGTTGTTTGAATTTAGTCTTTGAGTTTGTGCTGAACAGTTTGGTCTCTTGAAAACCCTGTGCTATTGATACAGGTGGCGGTTAATGGCGACTGTTACTACGCAGTCAGGATAAATATTTTATGGTCGTGATTTCAATTAAAGGGAAAGTAGCCTGCATTTAGGGCAGGGGCAGATATAAATGAGTAAGGCTGCGGAATGTATTAAGTCATTCTGGGTTATATTCCAGTTCCACTGACCCCCCTATAAACACACTCCAGAACAAGTCGCTAGATGTAAATATCTAGAGGTGACCTGGCTTTTGGGTTTAGTCTACAGTTCCCCAGTTATAAGAAAAATGGAATATAAACACACTGGTAAATATGGAATATTTCATATCATCATCTAGGGTATGTTGTATAAAGTGAAGCTTTTCATTAGAAGGAAATGAAATTAAATCGGAGTGCATTAGTCCAAACTCTTCTATCTATTTTTACCTTTGAAAGCATGCGTGCTTATTACCATGCTCTATATTCCAATTGCAACGATCTGGGGAAATATAGCACTTGATTTTCTGTCATCTCATGTACGACCCAGTTTATAAATTTAGCAGATGCTATTAGGGCTTCCTGCGCTGTCAGGCAGGATTTTGGCCGTAAAGATTTAAGACAATATTATTAAAGATGCCATACTACATCGCACGCATGGGATCAGTCAACCCCCAGGGGGAAAAAATACTGCACAAAGTTCTTAAAAATCTAGATTATGTAAAATAAAGGATTCAAAGTCCATATTACCTACAACAGGCGATTGCATTAATTATCTATTGGAGACAATCCATCCAAACAGACAGTGACACATTCAAAGTGGTGATCTTTAAAGCGGAATTGGGGAGATTTACCAAGACCCACAGGGCTCAGATTCTCTTCTTAAAATCATACTAACCCATTTACGTCACTTTAAAGGGCAAGTCCATAGATAGGTAAATCCCCCCCAAACATGTAATAGTTATAATATTGTGGTTTAATGCAAGTATATAGCTATTGTTATAGTCACACAGAGGGGGAAGATCTACAAGTGTGATATGAATTGGAAACATTGTTTCCTCATATCTGATCGCTAATCCAAAGCAAACAACGCGCCCTTTCTCCCCCACAGACACAGAACGTATCCTGTCTCCCCCACAGACACAGAGCGCGCCCTATAGACACAGAATGTATCCTTTCTCCCCTATAGACACAGAATGTATCCTTTCTCCCCTATAGACACAGATCTGTGGGCGATATTAATTAATATTTTATCTATCCACATCCAATTGTTCTACAGTAAAGGGAATGAACAGTTGTACCTATAAATAATGGCTGATCCAACTAAATATCATGCCAAAAGGTCAATAAGGCAAAAAATGCAAGTTGGAAAACCATCAATATGTTACATTTTTTATGGTTATTATTATTTGATGACGCCTGTATTATGTTACAGCAGTGACATTGCTCAGACTATCATGTATTACCAGGTTCCAGGGAACCAACTAGATCACAAATGTAATTCTACAATCAAACCTTTTTATCGATCTCTATGAGAAATTATATTCCATCCCTCGCTAGAATTTCTGGATGAAATATCATCTGCGACAGACAAACCTTTGTTTGGACAATTTTTTTCGTCTAATACTGGCCTATGTGTATCCAGCCTTAAAGGGTATCTCCATTCGTTTTTCTAAGTTTTCGTAATCCAGTTCTATTGAAGAACAGGAGGTAAAGGAGCTGTGCCTTACATTCCGTTCTTCAATAGAACAAACAGGAGCCAGGAGAGAAGGTAAGAACTTACCCGCTCGCTCGCTCCCCCGGCGCGTAGTCTGACAGGTCCCGACTGACCTTGTCTTCTATGCGCATGCGCGATCTATGTGTATAGAAGACAAGGTCCGTCGGGACCTGTCAGACTACACACCGGGGGAGCGAGCGAGCAAGTTTCTTACCTTCTCACCTGGCTCCTGTGTGTTCTATTGAAGAACGGAAGGTAAGGCACAGCTCCTTTACCTCCCGTTCTTCAATAGAACTGGATTACGAAAACTTAGAAAAAACGGTGAGATACCCTTTAAATGCATCCTATATCTGTATATCTTACCCTCTGTCCTTTTACCTTTATATGGAGACAGAACTCACTGCCTTTCAATATCCTTATAATTTACAGTAATTATACAGACTATAACCAAGTCTGTGTCCTTGTACCTTTATATAGACACAGAACTCCTCAGTGACTTCTAATATCCTTATAATTCAGTAGGGGGCACATATCCCTATAATCATAGTGGGTACCCAGAGTTCCCTGTATAACTCAGTCTTGTCCTTGTACCTTTATATAGACACCAGAACTCCTCAGTGACTTCTAATATCCTTATAATTTACGTAAGGGTATACATTATCCCTTATAATACATAGTGGTACCCAGAGTTCCCTGTATAACCAAGTCTGTGTCCTTGTACCATTATATACCACGAACCCTCAGTGACTTCTAATATCCTTATAATTACAGTAAGGGATACATTATCCCTTATAATACATGAGTGGTACCCAGAGTTCCTGTATAACTCAGTCTGTGTCCTTGTACCTTTATATGACAACGAACTCCCTCAGTGACTTCTAATATCCTTATAATTTACAGTGGGATACCATTATCCCTTATAATACATGGTGGTACCCAGAGTTCCATGTATACTCAGTCTGTGTCCTTGTACCTTTATATAGACACAGAACTCCTCAGTGACTTTCTAATATCCTTATAATTACAGTAGGGCATACATATCCCTTATATACATGAGTGGTACCCCAGAGTTCCCTGTATAACTCAGTGCTGTGTCCTTGTACCTTTATTGACACAACCTCCTCAGTGACTTCTAATATCCTTATAATTTACAGTAGGGGATACATTATCCCTTATAATACATGAGTGGACCCAGAGTTCCCGTATAAACCATCTGTGTCCTTGTGCCTTTATATAGACACGAACCTCAGTGACTTTCTAATCCCTTATAATTTACAGTAGGGGATACATTATCCTTATAATACATGAGTGGTACCCAGAGTTCCATGTATAACTCAGTTGTGTCCTTGTACCTTATATAGACACAGAACTCCTCAGTGACTCTAAATCCTATAATTTACAGTAGGGGTACATATCATCCCTTATAATCTCTGAGTGGTACCCAGAGTTCCCACTGTTCATAACCAGTCTGTGTCTTTTAGGCCTGTAATAGACAAGGAACTCCTCATGACTTTCTAATATACTTAAGGTTCATAGGGCATGTAATTCCTATACTAATACTTATGTGGTAGTGTGACCCAGAGTCCTGTATAACTCAGTCTGTGTCCTTGTACCCTTTATATGGACACAGAACTCCTCAGTGACTTCTAATATCCTTATAATTACGTAGGGGGGACATTAATCCACTTATAATATGGTGGTACCCAGAGTTCCCTGGCTATACTCAGTCTTGTCCTTGTACCTTTATATAGAACAACAGAACTCCTCAGTGACTTCTAATATCTTATAATTTACAGTAAGGGATACATTATCCATATAATACATGAGTGGTACCCAGAGTTCCTGTTATAACTCAGTTGTGTTCTTGTACCTTTATATAGACACAGAACTCCTCAGTGACTTTTAATATCCTTATATTTACAGTAGGGGATAACATTATCCCTTATAATACATGAGTGGTACCCAGAGTTCCCTGTATAACTCAGTCTGTGTCCTTGTACCTTTATATAGACACAGAACTCCTCAGTGACTTCTAATATCCTTAATTTACAGTAGGGGATACATTCCCTTATAACTACATGAGTGGTACCCAGAGTTCCTGTATAACTCAAGTCTGGTGTCTTGTACCTTATATAGACACAGAACTCCTCAGTGACTTCTAATATCCTTATCTTTTACGTAGGGGGGTACATTATCCCTTATAATACATGAGTGTACCCAGAGTTCCCGTATAACTCAGCCTGTGTCCTTGTAACGTTATATAGGATACAGACCCTCAGTGACTTTTAATATCCTTAAATTTACAGTAGGGGAACATATCCTTATAATACATGTAGTGGGTACCCAGAGTTCCCTGTATAACTCAGTCTGTGTCCTTGTACCTTTATATAGACACAGAAGACCTCTCAGTGACTTATAATATGCTTATAATTTACAGTAGGGGATACATTATCCCTTATAATACATGAGTGGTACCCAGAGTTCCCTGTATAACTCAGTCTGTGTCCTTGTACCTTTATATAGACACAGAACTCCTCAGTGACTTCTAATATCCTTAAATTTACAGTAGGGAACATTATCCCTTATAATCACATGAGTGGTACCCAGAGTTCCCTGTATAACTCAGTCTGTCCTTGTACCTTATATAGACACAGAACTCCCAGTGATTCTAATATCCTTATAATTTACAGTAGGGGATACCATATACCTTATAATACATGAGTGGTACCCAGAGTTCCTGTATAATCAGTCTGTGTCCTTGTACCTTTATATGACACAGAAACTCCTCAGTGACTTCTAATTCCTTATAATTTACAGTAGGGGATACATTATCCTTATAATACATGAGTGGTACCCAGAGTTCCCGTATAACTCAGTCTGTGTCTTTGTGCAGGGAATATATGTGATCGACATTAAACAATCACCTACCAATAGATTATATTGTAAATCCCCAGTGGGTGTCATTATGAACACAATTGGATCTGGGTCCTTGGCAGTTCTATAAGTGACAGATATTTGTTATTGGTTGTCTCTCTAGCGGTTTTACAAATGTATGTTCACTGTGTTTACATCCTTAGAGATCCCAACACTCACTGCCCCCCCAGCTTAGGGGGAAACCAGGCGTAGTGGGATTACACCATATGGGTTATGCTATCCAGTTGTAATGTCCAGTTGGGGGGATTGACTCCTATACACGGTCACATATACAACATCTCATTACCAATACCTTTAATCAGTATTGCCCCATTGGGCACACAGTAATAGGGTTCTGTCCATAACCCACGCCTGTAACTTGATTACCATCACTCCGCGGTTTAGTCGGTGAAATCCAATGGATTGGTACACACGTTCCCAGGAGACAAATCATATTTTTAGCCTCTGTACACAAGGAACATTTCATACATCTACTTCCACACAGAGCTCCCGGCCTGGAAATTGCTAGAGATCTACACTACCGAGAGGTGTAAATGTACACACGAATAAAGCAATCACAGAACAAGAAAGGGGCTTAACGACATTGTCACACTGGAGAAATAAAAATATAATAACTAGATAGAGAGAAGTAATAATAGAGAGAGGAGTATAGATATGCGATACGAGGCGAGATAATAGAGATAGTAGTGATAGATCATAGAGAGAGAGATAATAGAGATAGTGGTAGACTAATAGCGAGAGGATAATCAGAGCTATCGTGGATCGATCCTAGAGAGACTATACTCCAGAGCTATCGTGCTCGATCCTCGCTCGCTCTAGCGCGCTCACTCGAGCTCTCGTGACCCCTAGCTCATGCGAGATAGATAATGCGATCTAGTGCCGCTCCCTCGAGCGCGAGCTCATACGAGCTATGTGATAGTCTCCTACTCGCTCGCGCTCCTCGCGCTCCTCGTGCTGCTCTCGCTCGCGCGCGCTCCTCCGCCTCTCGTGCTCGCTCTACGCGCTCGTGCTCGCTCTCGCGCGCGCGCATCCTACGCGCTCTGCGTGCCGCTCCTCTCGCGCGCGCTACTCGCGATCTAGTGCTCTCTCCTCGCGCGCTCGCTCCTCGGCTCGTGCTTCGCTCCTCCGTCGCGCGCTCCTCCCCGCGCTCTCGTGCCTCCGCTCGCCTCGCGTCGGCTCCTCGCGCTCTCGTGCTCGCTCCTAAGCTCGCGGCGCCGCTCTCGCGACTTCTTCTCGCTCCTCGCTCGCGCGCGCGCTCCTCGCCGCTCTCGTGCTCGCTCCTCCGCGCGCGCGCTCCTCGCCGACTCTGTGCTCGCTCATCGAGCGCGCTCACTCGCGCTCTCAGTTCTCGCTCCTCGCGCGCGCGCTTACTCTCGCTTCGCTCGCTCCTCGCTCCGCGCGCGCGATCCTCCCGGGCTCTCGTGCTCGCTCCTCGCGCGCGCCTCCTGCGCTCTCGTGCTCGCTCCTCGCTCGCGCGCGCTCCTCCTCGCTAGCTCCTCGGCTCGCTCCCGCTTCGCGCGCGCTCTCTCGCTCTCGTGCTCGCTCCTCGAGCGGCCGCTCCTCCGCGATCTCGTTGCTCGCTCCTCGCCGCGCTCCTCGCGCTCTCCGTGCTCGCTCCTCGCGCGCGCGGCTCCTCGCTGCTCTCGTGCTCGCTCATCGCGCGCCGCGCTCCCTCTCGCTCTCGTGCTCGCCTCCCGCGCGAGCTCCTCGCGCTCTCCGTGCTCGCTCCTCGCGCGCGCGGCTCCTCGCGCTCTCGTGCTCGCTCCTCGCGCGCGCTCCTCCGCGCTCTCGCTGCTCGCTCCTCGCGCCCTCTCAGCGCTCTCGTTCTCTGCTCATCCGCGCGCGCCCTCGCGCTCTAGTTCTCGCTCCTCGCGCGCGTACCTCGCGCTCTCGTGTCGCTCCCTCGCGGCGCGACTCCTAGCCTCTCGTGCTCGCTCCTCGCTCGCCGCGCGCTCCTCCGCTTCTCGTGCTCGCTCACTCTCAGCGCGCGCCTCCTGCGCTCATCGTGCTCGCTCCTCGCGCGCGCTCCTCGCGTCTGTGCTCGCTCTCGCGCGCGCCGCTCCTCCGCGCTCTCGTGCTCGCTCCTCGCGCGCGCTCTCGCGCCTTCTCTTCTCGCTCCTCGCGCGCGCGCTCCTCGCGCTCTCGTGCCTCGCTCTCGCGCGCGCGGCTCCTCTCGCTCTCGTGCTCGCTCCTCGCGCGCGCGCTCCTCCGCCTTCGTTCTCGCTCCTCGCCTCGCGCTCCATCGCGCTCTGGTGCTCGCTCCTCGCGGCGCGCCTCCTCCGCTCTCTGCTCGCTCCTGCGCGCCGCGCTCCTCGCGCTTCGTGTCCTCATCGCGCGCGCGCTCCTCGCGCTCTATTGCTCGCTCCTCGCGCCGCGCTCCTCGCGCTCTCGTGCTCGCTCCTCGACGCGCGCGCTCCTCGCCGCTCTCGTGACTTCGCTCCTCCGCGCGCGCGCTCCTCGCGCTCTCGGTGCTCGCTCCTCGCGCGCGCGCTCACTAGGCTCTGTGCTCGCTCCTCGCGCGCGCGCTACCTCGCGCTCCGTGCCTCGCTCATCGCGCGCCGCGCTCCTCGCCGCTCGTGCTCGCTCCTCGCGCGCGCGCTCTCGCGCTCTCGTCTCGCTCCGCCGCGCGCGCATCCTCCGCTCTCTTGCTCGCATCCTCCGCTCGCGCGCTCCCCCTCGCGCTCGTTCTCGCTCCTCGCTCGCGCGCCGCGAGCGCTCCTCGCTCTCCGTGCTGCTCACTCGCGCTAGCGCGCGCGCGCGCGCGCTCCTGCTCCGCTCGCGCTCCTCGCGCTCTCGTGCTCGCTCCCTACGCGCGGCGCTCCTCGCGCTCTCCGTATCCGTTCGCCCCTCCGCCTCCTCGCTCGCGCGCGCGCGCCCTCGCGCTCTCGTGCTCGCTCCTCGCGCGCGCGCTCACTCGCGCTCTCGGGCTCGCTCCAGCTCGCGCGCGCTCTCGCGCTCTCGTGCGCGCTCCTCCGCTCCGCGCGCGCTCCTCGCGCTCTCGTGCTCGCTACTCGCGCGCGCGCTCCTCTCGCTCTACTTGCTCGCTTCCTCGCGCGCGCGCACCATCGCGCTATCGTGCTCGCTCCGCGCGCGCGCGCTCCTCGCGCTCTCGTGCTCGCTCCTCGCGCGCGCGCTCCTCGCGCTCTCGTGCTCGCTCACTCCGCGCGCGCTCCTCGCGCTCTCGTGCTCGCTCCTCGCGCGCGCGCTCCTCGCTCTCTCGTGCGGCTTCCTAGGAGAGAGATTAATCGCGCTCTAGTGTCGATCACTAGCAGCGCGATCTGCGATCTAGTTCTAGATCATCGCTCGCTGACAGCTCGAGAGAGAAGATAATCGAGATATCTAACGCTCGATCCTCGAGATTCATAGACAGCGATAGAAAGAGTTAGGTTTTATTTTATTCACTTAGCTTTATGGCATCCAGCTGTAAGTGCCTCTTACTGGGTCTAAGACAGGCATCAGGGTCTGGCATGGCTAGTGCAGGATATTTATTCTAACAGGTAGATAGAAAAAGATGTTCCAGCCAACTACAGAGGCGTCTGTGTGAGCAGTGTATGGGAAACTGTATAACAGAATTCTAATAGGAGAATCATTACTGTCCTCACACAACATCACATTCTCAGTAAAAGCCAAGCCGGGTTCCTACCGAACCATCGTACCACTGATCACACCTACACTCCGCACAGCCTTATAACACATCATGTCCACAACACAAGGAATGGGAAATTTTTGCCGGCTTTGTGGATTTTAAAAAGGCATTTGACACAGTGTGACACCCAGGCCTATTCCTAAAGCTTCTGGAGAGTGGAATAGGTGGAAAAACATATGATGTCATCAAGAGCCTTTATACTGGTAATAAATGCAAAAGAACTTCATACTTCCTGCAAGGTCGGGGAGTCAGACAAGAGGATGTTCTGAGTCCCACTCTCTTTAACATCTAATCAACAACTGCAAGCAGCCTTAGAAACCTCATCAGCACCAGGACTTAAGCAGTACACCCACAAGTACACAGATTTCTGAAGATGACAGACCGATCTGCACGATCCTGTCTGCCATCTTTCAAAGATCTCATACACACAGTCCGAGACGATGTGTGTTTCCATCGGCCGCGCTAGACTCCCTATAGGGAGTCTAGCGCGGCCGATGTGGAATTTCGGCCTTTCCCGAACGCGAGCGTACGGCCGACCCGATCGTTGGGCCGCGCGCTCGTTCGGGAACGAACTACACGGTAACGATAAAGCCCCGATAAGTCGATCCGACGTGTATCGGGCTTTATCGTTACTGTGTGTACCCAGCTTACTCTACATGACACCAATTTAAGGTTCCTGCTCTACGCAGATGACCTCTTACTGCTATCACAACAAGAGTGGCCTACAAGTCCAGCCATCCTGGAGAAATTCACCACCTGGCACTCCCATCAATCCAAATAATCGAAAATTATATGTTACAGAAAGAAAAACAAAAAACCAACACACGACCCTTCATTACTTTGTAATACGAGATACTCAGGACAGAGAATCTACTTATCTCGCCTGGAGACCAACCATTCGGGAGCTTAGGGCAGCTATAGAGACCTTGAAAGCAAAAGTCCGAACCTTCTATGTATAAGAAAACAACTGGATCCCCTCAAACCACCGGTAAAAGTCTCCGACAGAGTCATTCTCCCCAATCCTACTCTTGGAGTGAGTGAAAGTAGGGGCCCGTCTCCTATTTCAGACCAATCACAATGGGAAATGGCCCCCCAGAAATACTCCATCTGGAATTCTGTAAGCACCTCCTCCTGGTCCATCGCAGTCCATCAAACAGCGCTGCGGGACTGAGCTTGGCAGATTCCCATTACTGCTTGAGATGCAATAAAGGGCCCTATCATTCTGGGCTCACCTACAGAACAGTAGACCCAACTCTCCATCATAAAGCCTCAATACACAACAAAGAACAAAGGAAAGCCATGTGCACTGACACAAACTCATCAGCTCCTACTAACATCAAACTCACATCCCAGAGACCTGTTAAACCGCCAATTCACAGCCGCCCATAAACCAAGAGCCATTGGATTACGTGGATTAATGGAAGAAAGAAATTAAAGTCCCAAAAGAAACTAACTATATACCAGGCACTGGACAGAGACTACAAACTGGCCCCTACCTGAGAATATCAAAACCCTAGAGAGGACAAGTCCTGAGTCTCTCAGACTGAGTGCACACAGCCTAAATAGATATATGGCCGACACAGACAGAATATATATTATATATATATATCCTACTTGGAGAGGAGGAACCGCCCAGTAAATATGGGTACACTATGTAACAGCATGTCACAGATGAGATAAGATATACAAGTAAATATTGGGGTACACTATGTAACAGATGCAAGACGAGAATATATTCACGTAAATATTGGGGGTAACACTATGTAACGACCATGTCACAGACTGAGATGATAGATATATACAACACATAATTGGGGTACACTATGTAACGGCATGTCACGACTGAGTCGATATTAACATGTAAATTATGGGTATACACTATGTAACCAGCATGTCACAGACAGAGATATATACACAGTAAATATTGGGGTACACTATGTAAACGACATGTCACAGACTTGAGAAGATATATACACAGTAATATTGGGGTTCACAACTATGTAAACGGCATGTCACAGAGCGATGATTATAACAGTAAAGTATTGGGGTTTAACTATGTACACGGCATGTCACAGACAGAGAATATACACAGTAAATATGGGAAACTATGTGTACGACATGTCACAGATGAGATAGATATATACCAAGTAAATATTGGGGGTAACACTATGTAAACAGCATGTCACAGACAGAGATAAACACAGTAAATATTGGTGGTACATATGTAACGGCATTGTCACAGAAGAGAAGATATATACACAGTAAATATTTGGGGTAACACTATGTAACGGCATGTCACAGACAAGAGATATATAACAGTAAATATTTGGGACTATTATGTAACGACATGTCACAGACTGAGACTAGAATTACACAGTAGTAAATATTGGGTGACACGTAGTAAACCAGGCATGTCACAGACAGAGATATATACACAGTAAATATTGTGGGGTGGACACTATGTAACGGCATGTCACAGGACTGAGATAGATATATACACAGTAAAATTGGGGGTACACTATGTACAGCATGTCACAGACAGAGAATATATACACAGTAAATATTGGGGTTTATAGCTATGTTAACGCATGTCACAGACAGAGATAGATATATACACAGTAAATATTGGGGTACACTAGTAACAGCATGTCACAGACAGAGATATATACACAGTAAATATTGGGGTACACTTATGTAACGGACATGTCACAGACTGAGATAGAATATTACACGTAAATATTGGGTACACTATTGTAACAGACATGTCACAGACTGAGAGATATATACCACAGTAAAATTGGGTACGCTTATGTAACGGCATGTCACAGATGGAGATAGATAAGGATAGACTTATACACATAGAATATTGGAGCACAATAGTAAGGACATGTCACAGGATGAGATGATATATCACAGTAAATATTGGGGTACGCTATGTAAGTAGCATGTCACAGGACTGAGATAAGATATACACAGTAAATATTGGGGGACACATGTAAACGCATGTCACAGAGAAGATATATACACAAGTAAAATACTTGGGTACACTATGTAACGACTGTCACAGAATGAGATCGAATATACACAGTAAATATTGGGATACGCTATGTAACGGCATGTCACCAGACGGAGAGATATATTACACAGTAAATATTGGGTAGCTATGTAACGGCATGTCACAGATGGAGAAGATATATACACAGTAAAATTGGGGTACCTATGTAATGGCTGTCACAGACGAGATAGATATATACACAGGAAATATTGGGATACTGCTATGTACGCAAGTCACAGACTGAGATCGAATAGACACAGTAAATATTGGGGTAACTATGTAACGACATGTCCAGACTGAGAGGATATATACACAGTAAATATTGGGGTACACTATGTAACGCATGTCACAGACTGAGATAGATATATACACAGTAAATATTGGGATAAGCTATGTAACGTGCATCCACGACGGCGATTGATATATACACAGTAATATTGGGGAGGTACGCTATTGTACGGCATCATGTCACAGACAGAGATATATACACAGTAAATATTGGGATATGCTATGTAACGGCATGTCACAGACGGAGATAGATATATACACAGTAAATATTGGGGTACGCTATGTAACGGCATGTCACAGACAGAGATATATACACAGTAAATATTGGGATATGCTATGTAACGGCATGTCACAGACTGAGATAGATATATACACAGTAAATATTGGGGTACACTATGTAATGGCATGTCACAGACTGAGATAGATATATACACAGTAAATATTGGGGTACACTGTAACGACATGTCAGACTGAGAGGAGCATAAATTTCCTAAATGTCCATGGACTACTTGCCCAGTTATCCCATTATCCTTCCCCAATCGACTTAAAGACTAAAACCCAATATACCCCTTATAGTACTGTCCATATATTACTTATCCATTAATACCCATTACCCCTACTGTCAACCCCTCTATACTAATGTGTTTAATTATTTTTATTTGCTTTGGCAATGTCAAAATGTAAATTGATCCTGCCAATAAAGCTCTTTTTGATTTGATAGATCGATAGATACATAGAGATAGAGAGATAGATATGAGATAGATAGATAAGAGATAGATAGACAGATAGATAAGAGAGAGATAGATAAGAGAGAGATAGATAAGAGAGAGATAGATAAGAGAGAGATAGATAAGAGATAGATAGATAAGAGATAGATAGACAGATAAGAGATAGATAGACAGATAAGAGATAGATAGACAGATAGATAAGAGAGATAGATAAGAGATAGATAGACAGATAGATAAGAGAGAGATAGATAAGAGAGATAGACAGATAGATAAGAGAGATAGATAAGAGAGATAAGAGAGATAGATAAGAGAGAGATAGACAGATAGATAAGAGAGAGATAGATAAGAGAGAGATAGATAGACAGATAGATAAGAGAGATAGATGAGAGATAGATAAGAGAGAGATAGATAAGAGAGAGATAGACAGATATATAAGAGAGAGATAGATAAGAGAGAGATAGATAGATAAGAGAGAGATAGATAGATAAGAGAGAGATAGATAGATAAGAGAGAGATAGATAGATAAGAGAGAGATAGATAGATAAGAGAGAGATAGATAAGAGAGAGATAGATAGATAAGAGAGAGATAGATAGATAAGAGAGAGATAGATAAGAGAGAGATAGATAGATAAGAGATAGATAGATAAGAGATAGATAGATAAGAGATAGATAGATAAGAGATAGATAGATAACAGAGAGATAGCACTGCTATAGCCAAAATGCACAGAATTCTACAAAATTACTTTCTTGTGGAGTACGTTGTGATTCTTTTAACTTGAAACACATAAGCGATACATTTTTTTCATTAAAATTTCACCTTTTAAACAAACTGTAAAAACAATTTGAACAGTAAATATAAACTCAAGGTATCACATGCTATATAAAACATTTTAAGCTTAGCTTCCCCTTTAAAAACCTGTTTGCAGTGGTGGATCAGGAGTACAATTATAATTCAGACAGGGAATCCTCCTACCCTAGAACTCCCATTTCATACATTACTGTGTACGTACAGGGTTGGCCAGAGACACAGTCATGTTTGATTGGAGCTGAATATATTTCAATGTGGATAGATAGTGGCACCTTTGTGAGTTCTCAAAGGGAAAACCAATCAGCTGTTATTGACATCAACACTAACATAGAACTGATCTTAATTCCCCCTTTCTATTCCTGCCCAGGATGGATGTTCCTTCTGGGTCTCCACAACATCGGACCACACAAGGGGTAACTTATGGTAAAGGTGGTTCTCAGATCAGCCACATTCATAATAGTAAAGATTCCAACGCCCAGATGTGGCATTAACCACAACACAGACACTGGTATGGTACCACAGCACCGGCAGTTAACCACTTAAAACAACATGGCAGTTCTCAGAAACCAAACAACCATTTTTATGTTTATTAAAGACAAACCCAGGTACTGTCCAGGGAGACCCACGGACTATAAAACCCTAAAGGACGAAAACTATACAACAAGGGCACATTCCTCTGTGGGGTATGATAGAGAAGATGGAGCAGAGATTGAAGATTATCAGGGGTGATGAGGTTTTGGAGAACTCGAGGGGTCACAGGTCAGATATCTACAGTATTTACTTCATTTAGGGCTAGGTCCCGCCAGCGAGATTCGGAACGCGTTTTGCGACCCAATTGCGCTTCGCATTGCCAATGCAATTCTATTGTGTTTCCATTATGTGCAATGTGCTTTGATCGGTTATTGAATCACACGACTTATTACATGCATGGCATGTGTAACTTTGGATATATACACACGCACATAGCATGTCACGCATGGCAGAACATTGCTAAAATCCTGCTCCGCTGTGGGTGATCGTGGGACCTAATCCTTAGACCAAGGACAGCAAGTGTCCCAGCGCTACGGTAAATCAGGTCCAGATCGCACAGAAACTTGGGAAAATCAGGTTTTACTTAGGGGCAATTCCGTTCCCTCCAAACTGACCTACAGGGGACATCCAACCACCAATAGAAAGGCAGGGGGACCACTGATTGCCTTATCACTGCAGATATAAGTAATAATCATTCCTCCAGTCGGGCAACATTATCCATCATGGAATTACAGGACACCATGAAATCAGCACTAAGGAGGGGGGAAGGGGAGTCCCAGTATCAGGCCCAGTAATCAGCCTAGCAATCAGCAAATCTAGGAGAGATGGCAGCCATGGGGAGCTTTGTAATTTGCTTTTTCCTTTCATTAGATGATCCTATTCAGTGTGTTGAATATTTTCACTTTATCACAGCTGAGAAATAGAAAATCTTGATTGAAAACAAAAGCGGAAAAAAAAAACAACAAAAAAAAAAACACAATTACAAACAAGGTTTTTATATAAAAAAAAAAAAAAACTGCATCACAATGCAAAATAAATTTGTAGATTTCACGCTAAAAAGCATTTTCCATAACTAGAAGGGCTAGGCCAGGCCAGCACGCGTGTTGACGATCCGCGCAAGTCAATGTGTGCGGCCATATTGCATGTGCTTCAATGCGTTTTTTCGGTTCGCATGCAAGCACCTTTTTTGTGGCTCAATTGATTGTACTCAATTGATGTTAACGCACGTGAAATGTGCACATATGTGCTTTCACACTTGTCGCCTTCAGTCATAGTGTGGCCTTTGCCTTATAGCACGAAACGGACGATTAAAAAAAAAGTGTCTGATTGGAGAATTCCCCTCTCTGTGAAGCACACTGAGCATGTCTGTGACCACTGAACTGGGGGGTGGGCGGGGATTTCTATAATGAAGGTTTTTACTTTGTATCTTTTGTTAGGAATCGCAGAAAAAGACAATTGATACATTGCTTTAATCTGCAGTTTCTGGGCTATAAATCATAACAAAATTGTTTCAGTTTGGAGACAGCTAAACCGAATTAAAGCAAAAACTCATTGTATTCAGCTGCTATAAATCGCAGACTACAATATTACATATAAATACGGGTAGAAGATACATTATCTCTGCAGACTGCTGTAGGCTAATGGCAGGAAAGTCATTTTCTCTCACAAAGGGTCACGTTTGCAACTGACATTTATACAAGCCAAATTGTGGTTATTTCAATAACTAATGTTGTAAAGACACCAGTCTAGGAGATTTCCTTCTGTAATAATGGGTGGCCAAAAAAGGAAATTTAAGACAGGACTATATACACTGACATTATAACAATATATTGAGTAACGGAATCCAGGCCACAAAACAGTTTAAAACCAAGTACAGACATGCAGATAATTATCTTTGGAACAATTGTCTGTACTATTTACACCAATCACCACATACAATAAAATATTGAAGCACAATCAATCTTTGCCTGTACGGCTACTTGCAGAAGCCAATTTCCATGATAATGCTCCTCCCATACATTAATACTTACCTGCCGACCGGTCCACGTCAATCAATCAATATTTCCGGGATCGGCCTTTCCTGTTCTTCTTTGCGACAGACATTCAGTTGAAATATGACTGGGGACGGGCGGGAGATTGCGATCGAAAGTCGGTCCCAACGAAGAACAGGAAAGGCAGTTCGGGCAATATTGATTGATTGTTAGGAATCGGACGTATGGGCAACTTTACTACCTACAGGTGATTAATTGTAACCAGGGTGGATTTGATTTAAATCACAATTTAAATCACTAGTCAGGAAGGCTGGATTTAAATCTTGGTTTTTTATATAAAGGTGAATTCTTGCTGGTATAACTTTAATATGCAATTAGATGAAGATTTTTAGAATAATAATTTAAATATTTACTCAATTTAAAAGATTAAAGGACGTTATTTGCTTAAACAAAGCAATTCACTGAACTTATTGAAACTTAGCACTGAAGGGGTTGATTCTGTATATATAGGTTTGAATTACAATAGGATTAAGGTCTTTTTCTCAGCTCTGTTCATGTTATAACATTTGTGCTGTGAAGAAGAGGCCTGTGATCTCTGCTGAGTTAAAGGGCATGTCCACCCTTAATATGAAATTTTCCCATATGATAGCGTACCCTCCCCCAGCCCCAACCGCTATAAAATTAATTTCAGAAAGTCCCCAGTTCTTCACTTACCTTCCCTCTCTCCTCCGACGCCCGGCCCTTGTGCAAGACACTGCAAGCAGGGGGCGGGACCGGCCAATCACGGACGCGGCTGCCGGCTTCTCAGAATGCCGGAGGAGAGAGGGAAGGTAAGTAAAGATCGGGGGGACTTTCTTAAAATTATTTTTTAGCGGTTGGGGCTGGGGAAAGGCAATCTATTATATGGCCAAGGGTTTCTGTGCTAGGGGGAGGGATCGCAAAACAGGAGGGAGGGGGAGGGAGGGCGAGCAGGGCTGCAGTACGCATGCCAAACTTCTCCCGGAGGGGAGACAGTCCTATATGGACTCTGCTTTCCTCCTGGTGGGCAGTTTTTGGGACTACAGGAGAACCCTATGGAGCTGGGATGTGAGGTAAGGATTAAACTACACTACACAATGGGGCCAGTAGTTGGGGGGGATCATCTTTGGGGGTGGACATGCCCTTTAAATTCAGAGAACGTAAAAGTAAACCAAGCATCTGTGATAACGTCTTTGCCTAATCACTAAAGGTGCCCATACATCTATAAGATTTTACTTACCCGACCGAGCGCTCACCCGATGTTCCTCCATCCTGCCGGAACCGCTCTCCGCTCTTACATTCGGCCGACATGCGATCGCAAAAGAATGGGATTTTGCGATCGCATGTCGGCCGATTGTAAGATCGGGAGAAGCGGTTCCGGCAGCATCGATAAGAACTCGCGTGAGCGCTCGGTCGGGTAAGTAAAATCTATAGATGTATGGGCACCTTTAGTAAACCTCTGGAAGATCATGATCAATGGATTAATGGATTTATTTACAAAAAAAATTAAAGGGTATGTCCACCCCCAAACGAAATGTTAGTATGTGCTAGGAAAAGGCTGTAAACCTCGACCCCAGGAGGTTTACAGCTGCCAAAGATGCCCCCAAATGTACTTATCAGCCTTTGTTCCCTCGATACCTTCTGATTAACTCCCGTGCCTTTTCCGAACACGGAATTCAAGCGGGAGGAGCTTCACTGACATCTGCTCCTGTGATTGGCTAAGGCACACCTCTGGCTTTTTGAAGACACACCAGTATGCCCCAGCGCACCTTTGGGAAGCCCTGGTATATAGTGTATTGTATAGTATAGCATAGTATAGTATAGTATAATATAAAGTACAATATAGAGTATGGTACAATAAAGAATCGTATAGTATTGTATTTTATAGTATATAGCACATTATTGTATGGTATATACTAAGGTTTATAGTACATTATTGTATGGTATATAGTAAGGTTTATAGTACATTATTGTATGGTATATAGTAAGGTTTATAGTACATTATTGTATGGTATATAGTAAGGTAGTTTCATAGTACATTCTTGTATGGTATATAGTAAAACGGTTATAGTACCTTCTTGTAATGGTCTCGTAGATCCGGTCTCTCAGTCCCTTTACTTGTTTTCCTGGTCTCTCGTACAGGTATATCGCACATTAATTGTCTGGTATATACTCCGGTTTATCATAGTACCTATTTTATGGTATAATACTCAGGTTTTATAGTCCATTCCCATTGTCTGGTCATCTAGTAAAGGTTTATTTTTTTTATTTTTTTTTTTTTTATCCCCCTCGTCGCATTATTGTCTGGTCTCCTCGTCGGTCTATCGCTCCAACTCTTGTATGGGCTACGATGTCCGGTCTACTCGTCCATATCTCTATGTCTGGTCTCCATCGCTAGGTTATAGCACATTATGTATGGTATTATAAGGTTTTAATCGTACTTATTTATGGTAGTATACTCATGTTATTATAGTACCTTCTTTTCTGGTAATATAGTCAAGTTTATAGTACATTCTTGTAGGTGGCTATACTAAGGTTTAGTACATTATTGTATGGTATATAGTAAGCTGTTTTATAGACTAATTATTGTTTTTGGGATGGTTCATCATCTAAGGTTTAGTGACTTATTGTATGGTATATAGTAGGTAGAGTAGCATTATTGTCTGGTATATAGTTAGGTTTATAGTACATTCATTGTATGGTATATCAGTAATGTTTATAGTCAACTATTGATGTTTGTAGGTGTAAAGTATTGTTTATATAGAGGTAAGTAAGAGGTGTTGGTATTATAGGTATATAGTAACATTATTGTATGTATATAGTAAGGTATATAGTACATATGGACTAGCTAACAGTATATGTCACATTAGTCGTATCGATATATGTCAGGTTAATAGTCACTTATTGTCGGTATTATCAGTATATGTACTTGATGGTCATGTCTCGTAGTCGTCATTCATTGTCAATATGTGTATGTCTCCACTCATGTAGGTGACTTTATAATCATTGTAATGGTACCGCTTAAGTACACAGTAGTTACGTACTATATTATTGTATGACGATATCTACGTCATGTATGAAGCACTTGTCTAGTATAGAGTTATAGTATAGCAACTGTATAGTACACCGAGTTAATATATAGTTTCGTACACGTACAGAGTATAATATAAGAAGTACTAGTAATAGCATTGTATAGTACAGAGTATAATATATAGTATAGCATTGTACAGTACAGAGTATAATATATAGTATAGCATTGTATAGTACAGAGTATAATATATAGTATAGCATTGTACAGTACAGAGTATAATATATAGTATAGCATTGTACAGTACACGAGTATAGATTATGTATAGCATTGTAGTACAGAGTAATATAGATCTATAGCATTGTACAGTACAGAGTATAAGTATAGATTAGTATAGCATTGTATAGTACAGATTATAATATAGTTATTAGCATTGTATAGTACAGATAATAATATATAGTATAGCATTAGTATATTGTACAGAGTACGATAATATGTTAGCACTTGTATAGTACAGAGTATAATATCTTAGATAGCATTGTATAGTACAGAGTATAATATATAGTATAGCATTGTATAGTACAGAGTATAATAATATTGTATAGCATTGTATAGTACAGAGTATAATATATTGTATAGCATTGTATAGTACAGAGTATAATATATTGTATAGCATTGTATAGTACAGAGTATAATATATTGTATAGCATTGTATAGTACAGAGTATAATTAGTTAGTGTTATACGAGTATATATATTGTATAGCATTTATAGTAGCAGAGTAATAATATATTGTATATCATTGTATATGTACAGAGTATAATATATTTTAGCATTGTATAGTATAGATATATATCGTATAGCATTGTATAGTACAGAGCATAATATATTGATATACATTGTTAGTAGCAGCATAATATTAGTCATAAGCATTGTAAGATACAGAGTATAATAAGAGTCTCAGTATAAGCGCATGTATAGTATAGAGTATAATATTATAGTATACATTGTATAGTACAGATATAATTATAGTATAGCATTGTAGTAAGAGTTACTATAGAGTAATTGCAGTACGAGTATATATATAGTATAGCATTGTATGTACAGAGTATAATATATTGTATAGCATTGTATAGTACAGAGTATAATATATAGTATAGCATGTATAGTACAGAGTATAATATATAGTATAGCATTGAAAATCGTACGAGTATAATTTAGTATGCATTGTATGACAAGATTTTAGTATAAGATTATATAGTACAAGCTATAATATTTTACGCATTGTTAGTACAGAGTTATATATTGTATAGAAGTGAAATATATTGTATGCATTGTAATAGTACCGAGTAATATATTTGTAAGATAGCATTGTATAGTAAGAGTAGATCATATTGTATAGTCATTGACAGTACAGAGTATAATTATTGTATAGCATTGTATAGTATAAGTATTATATATATAATATGTATAGTACAGGTAATAATCTATTGCTATAGCATTGTATAGTACAGAGTAATATATTGTATAGCATTGTACGTAACAGTATTACTATTTGTATGCATTGTATAGTATAGATAGAGTATTATATATAGTATACGCATTGTATAGTATATGAGTATAATATAAAGTCTATTATAGCAGATAAAGCATGTATAGTATAGAGTAAATATAGAGTCTAGATAGCATTGGATAGTATAGAGTATTAATATAGATAGTATAGCATTGTATAGTATAGAGTATAATATGAGTCCTAGTATAGCATTGTATAGTATAGAGTATAAATATTGTTAGCATGTATAGTATGAGTATTATATATAGTCTAGCATTGTAATAGTACGAGTTAATTAGATTCTAGTATAGCATTGTCATAGTATAGAGTATAATAAGGTCTAGTAACATTGAAGTTAGAGATTATTACTAGTATAGCTTGTATAGTAAGAATACTATAGGTCTAGTATAGTTCTGTCATTCACCAAGCGGTTTGTTCCCCTCTCTGGTACATAGGGCTATGTAAGCACTAATCACTGAAGCGGAACAAATGAAACCTTTGTGCTGTCAATCAACGAGGTAAGGCCTCTACAGACATGTAGTAGACAGTCTCGCTAGGCCCTAAATATGTTGTGCAGTAACACTACCGGTAGTTTACCACATCACGGAGGTTGTCTTCGATCCCCCCTTCCCCTTTCAACTGAACAGACAGGCTATTTGGGCTAATGCCATGTGCTGTCTGTAGAGGAATTGTTTAATCTTGGGAGATTGTTTATGGATCAGACCTAATGAACATGTTTACTGCTTGGGCAGGAATTCCTGCTTGATTGATAGTGGCACTGCACACATGAGCGCCTCTTAACTACTCTAGGGTTTGTCCAGAGAACCGGAACCTTGAAGTCATAAATCTGTCATAGTTGAAGGTTTACAAAGGCTGAGGCATGCAAATAGGTGTTTTTCAGGCTTCTGGTTCTCTATTTAAAGCTTCAAGCAGTCGCAGCGACAGAAATTGTTCTACTCTCTTACTTTCAATCAATGCTTCCTCCAGGACAAAGTCCAAACAAGAATCAGGAAACATTAACCTTTTCAGCTCCGTGAGCCCTGAGTGGCAGCACTTATAACAAGGCACATTTTTTAAAGTAAGATGCAGGAATTTAATAGAACTAACTTGTTTAGGACCATACATCTCCTTAAAGGGAAATTTAGCACAGTATATTGCTCTCAGGAACAGAAATAGTCAACAAATTGCCTTTAATAACCAATGCTTCGTCCCGACCAGTATGCAAAACAATGCCCCCATACTGAATAGGCAGGTGTATCCATGTTTTTTAAAGTGATGTGATAAAACCTTGATTTTTATCTTTTCCGCACCTCTGTGAGTAGCGCCGTTTTGTTCCTCTTACTCCTCACATACGAATTGTCTAACCACTCATTACCCATAGTAATGGAACGACTGTCAAATAAAGAGAGCATCCTGGGAAAAAAAGGCCATTGCTGGATCTAACACGGCAGCTCACGACCAACCTCAGCAGGGCATAGAAAGTAAATGAATACATTTTCTTTTTACTTAGGAAGAGACGTAGAAATTACAGAGTTCTGTGTAATATGAAATCATTTACTTATACTCACACTTCCCTATGAACACAATATGAAGGCAACAGAGAATCCCTGATCAGTAGAGGAAGGACCCAGCCAACCCTACAGCCAAAATCATTCAACCAACCAGATCCATATACAGTGAAAGGTGCAAGACTGTTGACCATCACAAATAGACACCTTGCCCCTGACGAACTTGTCAGAATAGGAAAGTCCCCTTCCCGTGTTAAATACCCAGAAATATTATTATTTCCACTTAAAGGACAACTAACTGTAAAAATTAACTTTTTAATCAAATGAAAAGCACCTGGGGCAAGGAGATAGAATTGATTTTCCTACCTCCCAATATTGTTTGTTGAGGAGCTGCAGCGCATACAGTTTCCTTCTGCCAGGTTAATGGCCCCTGGCCATTCTATATATAAAGATAGTGCTGAAGCATTCAGGAAGACTGGCAGAGCATTTTTCTTTGTCCTTGGCTGCTCCTCCTCATAGAAAGGATATTGGGAGGTAAAAAGCACCAATCCTACCTCCCTACCTCGGTACTTTTTATTTTAACTGTTTTTGAAAAAACTTATATGCACTATAGTTTCCCTTTAATATCCACCAAGTCATTCAATAGAAAATAGAATCCTGGTTTGCGGTGAAATTGCCCTTTAATATTATTCAGTTTAAATGACAAGTTGGAGAGCCTCACAACAGTGGAATACCTGGATTATGCGGTTGGGCATTACTTTTTTAGGTTGTACATATCCCTTTAAAAAATTCAGTCCTGAGGATTACACACACACACACACTTTGAATTACCGGTGTCAAAGGACACTGCTTACACATTGTCTGTAGCACAATTAAAATGCCATAGATCTCCCAGCAATATTCCTCCCATAAACTGATTAGTCATTGTTATTCTGTCACAATCAGCTGTTGATTAAAGAGCGACTCATCTTTTCCTGCAAAGCAGCAACAAAGCCAAATTTAGACACTGCCAAGAACAACACAACAAAATACTGGCAGTTGGTGTTAATTCTTCCCTGAAATTATTTACAAACACTCGACATTTTATAAATCACCTTAATGAAATGGAATTTGATTTTAACCTGAAAGGTTCCCCCATGACCTTAACAGATATAACACAAATTAAAGAATAATGTCCCTGTGTGGATTCTATAAACATTAACCGACCTTCACCATTTGGAGGAATCACTAGTTTGGTTCTGTAGGTTTGCCAACAAGGAACACACACAAAATGCAAACCTGCACTGCCGTGGGCAGTAATCCTCTACACCCACCTGCCAGATCTGCCAAAGAATTGTAAGTTCTCTAGAAAGACTGTATTGTATTGGACACAGGCAGTGACCGCAATGTCTGCTCAGAATACTTGGCATGCCCATAGACCACCAATACACGTAAATATTGGCCGGGTGGGCCCAAATCGTCTTGTCTGTACCCAGCCTAAAGAATATAACCTGCAGATTTACTAATGATTAGTCTTTAGAGAAAAGTGTTTAGCCAATTAATCAGGAATTCTAGAATTCATTAATTTAAGCTTTAGTTTTCCCTTAAAAACTTATAGTTTATACAGGGCTTTCTAAGCATAAATTCAATGTGTATTTAATCTCCTGCCCACGTCCTTGAATGCTAAACTCAAATGAAAAAGGAATTGTAAAGCAACATTCCTTGCTTCCAAGTGTACACTGTTCACTCCAGTGTTCTGATAGAATGGAGAAGTATGGCAGCTCCCACAGAGAGCAATATACAAGTCTTATAAAATTCACAGAAAAAGTGTCAATACCAAGTTATAAAAGGGTATGGTTTTTCCCTTTATTGACACAGGAAAGTAGCATGTGCATTACCCGTAATAGTTCGCGTGTATTATGGGTGTTATACTCCCACGACACCTCCCTACTAAAACATATACTACTATATAACATACTAGCAAATACCCGCGCTTCGCATCGGAGATGTATGAAATACCTTTTTAGTAAGAAAGCATATGTATGAAGATTGCTGTAATCACTCGGCACTTGATATATTAAAGATAAACAATTCAATAACCTTACGATAATGCAACACTCTTAACTTTAACTTTAATATTATATTTTTTTTCAACTACACTCACAAATTTTGTTGAAAAAACCCCCACCACCCCTCCCCGTCTGCCCCCAATACCCCCCACTATTCCTCTCTGTCCATCCCTCCAAACCCTTCCCCTTACACCTCACCAGTCCCCGCACCACACCTGAAATTTGTGGTAAAATCGTCCAGCCGTTAGTGTGCAGGGGTTCAAAATTCATTCTTCCCCCCCCCATTCACCCCCACCCTAAAAAAATATTTTGTTAACCTTTTACTGGTAAAGGAGAAATGCATACAAATTTGGTTGAAATCGACCAACCATATAGATTTGTATAGCTTGTAAGCTAGGTAACCATATCAGCAATGTCAGATACTCACCGTTACAGGTGGAATTTCGAAACGAAACCTGCTTAACTTTTGTAAGTAGGTGCATGAATGAGCCTGCCAAATTTAATGCCGTCGCCTCCACGGCAAGTTGGAGAATTAGTGATGGTGAGTGAGTGAGGGCTTGTTGCCTTTTATTAGTATAGATACATACTACTGTATAATCTGTATTGTTATAATGTACAGCGCTGTGTCCCCAGTGGCGCTATAAAATAAACATATACATACATACTGTATATCTGTATTGTTATAATGTACAGCGCTGTGTATCCAAGTGGCGATATATTAAAAACATATACAATACATCTGTATAATCTGTATTGTTATAATGTCACAAGCGCTGTGTCCCAAGTGGCGCTATAACATATACATACATACTGTATAATCTGTATTGTTTATATGTACGCGCTGTGTACCCAATGGCGCTATAATAATAAACATATACAACATACTGTATAATCTTGTTTTTAATGTACAGCGCTGTGTCCCCAATTGGCGCTTTATAATAAACATATACATACTGTATATCTGTATTGCTAATATGTACAGCGCTGTGTCCCCAAGTGGCGCTATATAAACACATACATACATACTGTATATCTGTATGTTATGTACAGCGCTGTGTCCCCCAAGTTGCGCTATATAAACTATACATACATAATCTGTATAATCTGTATTGTTAATAATGTACAGCTCTGTTTCCCAAGTTGCGCTATATAAACATATACATACTAACTGTATAATCACTGTATTGTTATAATGTACAGCTCTGTGTCCCCAAGTTGCGCTATATAAACATATACATCATCTGTAGAATCATGTATTGTGTTTATATGTACAGCGCTGTGTACCCAAGTGGCGCTATATAAATAAACATATACATATATACTGATATCTGTATTGTTATAATGTTACAGCGCTGTGTCCCCAAGTGGCGCTATATAATAACACATACTACCTAATGTATAATCTGTATTGTTATAATGTACCGCTGTGTATCCAAGTGGCGCTATATAAATAAACATATACATACATACTGTATAATCTGTATTGTTAAAATGTACAGCGCTGTGTACCCAAGTGGCGCTATATAAATAAACATATACATACATACTGTATAATCTGTATTGTTTATAATGTAAGCGCTGGGTAACCACAAGTGGCGCTATATAAAATAAACATATACATACATCCTGTATAATCGTGTATTGTTTAATGTACAGCGCTGTGTCCCCAAGTGGCGCTATATAAATAAACATATACATACATACTGTATAATCTGTATGTTATAATGTACAGCGCTGTGTACCCAAGTGGCGCTATAATAAATAACATATACATACATACTTAATAATCTGTATTGTTTATAATGTACAGCGCTGTGTACCCAAGTGGCGCTATTAAATGAAACCATGTACACACATACTGTATATCTGTAATGTTATAATGTACAGCGCTGTGTATCCAAGTGGGCTATAAAAATAAACTATACACACATACTGTATACTGCTGTATTGTTTATAATGTACAGCGCTGTGTCCCCAGTGGCGCATATAACTAAACATATACATACATACTGTATAATCTGTATTGTTATATGTACAGCGCTGTGTCCCCAAGTGGCGCTATATAATAACATATACATACATACTGTATAATCTGTATTGTTTAATGTCAGCGCTGTGTCCCCAGTGGCGCTATATAATAAACACATACATACATACTGTATAATCTGTATTGTTATAATGTACAGCGCTGTGTCCCCAGTGGCGCTATATATATAAACATATACATACTGTATAATCTGTATTGTTATAATTAGCAGCGCTGTGTACCCAAGTGGCGCATATAATAAACCAATATACATACATACTGTAATAATCTGTATTGTTATAATGTACAGCGCTGTGTCCCCAGTGGCGCTATATAAATAAACTATACATACATACTGTATAATCTGTATTGTTATAATGTACAGCTCGTGTACCCAAGTGGCGCTATATAAATAACATACATACATACTGTATAATCTGTATTGTTATAATGCACACGCTGTGTCCCACAGGCGCTATATAAATAAACTATACATACATACTGTATATCTGTATTGTTATAGTGTACAGCGCTGTGTACCCAAGTGGCGCTATATAAATAACATATACATACATACTGTATAATCTGTATTGTTATAATGCACAGCGCTGTGTACCCAATGGCGCTATATAAACATACCATACATACTGTATAACTGTATTGTTATAATATGTACAGCGCTGTGTATCCAGTGGCGCTATATAAATAAACATATACATACATACTGTATATCTGTATTGTTATAATGTGCAGCGCTGTGTACCCCAAGTGGCTCTATATAAATAACATATACATACATACTGTAATAATCTGTATTGTTATAAGTACACGCTGTGTACCAAGTGGCGCTATATAAATAAACATATCATACATACTGTATAATCTGTATTGTTATAATGTACAGCGCTGTGTACCCAAGTGGCGCTAATATAAATAAACATATACATACATACTGTAATAATCTGTATTGTTATAATGTACATCGCTGTGTTACCCAAGTGGCGCTATAATAAATAACATATACATACATACTGTATAATCTGTATTGGTTATAATGTACAGCGCTGTGTCCTCAAGGGCACTATATCAATAAACATATACATACCTACTGTATAATCTGTATTGTTATAATGTACGGCGCTGTGTATCAGTGGACTCTATACAAATAAACATATATATACATACTGTATATCTGTATTGTTATAATGTACAGCGCGCTGTGTCCCCCCAAGTGGCGCTATATAAATAAACTATACATACATACTGTATAATCTGTATTGTTATAATGTACAGCGCTGTGTACCCAAGTGGGCGCTATATAATAAACATATACATACATACTGTATAATCTGTATTGTTATAATGTAACAGCGCTGCGTACCCAAGTGGCGCTATAATAAATAAACATATACATACATACTGTATAATCTGTATTGTTTATATGTACACGCTGTGTACCCAAGTGGCGCTATATAAATAAACATATATATACAATACTGTATAATCTGTATTGTTATAATGTACAAGCGCTGTGTCCCCAAGTGGCGCTATATAACTAACATATACTACATCACTGTATAATCTGTATTGTTATAATGTACAGCGCTGTGTCCCCAAGTTGCGCTATTAAATAAACATATACATACATACTGTATAATCTGTAATGTTTAATGTACAGCGCTGTGTCCCAAGTGGCTATATAAATAAACATATACTACATACTGTATAATCTGTATTGTTAAATGTACAGCGCTGTGTCCACCAGTGGCGCTATATATAACATATACATACATACTGTATAATCTGTATTGTTATAATGTACAGAGCCGTGTCCCCAAGTGGCGCTATATAAATAACATATACATACATACTGTATAATCTGTATTGTTATAATGTACAGCGCTGTTTCCCCAAGTGGCGCTATATAAATAAACCTAGACATACTACTGTATAATCTGTATTGCTATAATGTACAGCGCTGTGTCGCCCCAAGTGGCGCGTAATAAACATATACATACATACTGTATTCTGTATTGTTATAATGTACTGCGCTGTGTCCCCAGTGGCGCTAGATAAATAAAACATATCACTACATACTGTATAATCTGTATTGTTATAATGTAACAGCGCTGTGTCCCCAAGTGGCGTCTATATAAAATAACATATACATACATCTGTATAATCTGTATTGTTATAATGTACAGCGCTGTGTCCCCAAGTGGCGCTATATAACTAACAACATATACATACATCCTGTATAATCTGTATTGTTATAATGTACAGCGCTGTGTCCCCAAGTGGCGCTATATAAATAACATACACATACATACTGTATAATCTGTATTGTATATATGTACAGCTCGTGTCCCCAATGCGCTATATAAATAAACATATACATACTACGTATCATCTGTATTGTTATAATGTACAGCGCTGTGTCCCCCAGTGGCGCTATATAAATAAACATATACATACATACGTTAATCTTTATTGTTTATAATGTACAGCGCTGTGTATCCACAGTGGCGCTATATAAATAAACATATACATACATACTGTATAATCTTTATTGTTATAATGTACACGCTGTGTTCCAAGTGGCGCTATATAAATAACCTAATCCTACTGTATAATCTGTATTGTTTATAATGTACAGCGCTGTGTCCCAAGTGGCGCTATATAAATAAACATATACATACATACTGTATAAGTCTGTGATTGTTATAATGTACAGCGCTGTGTACCCAAGTGGCGCTATATAATAAACATATACGTACATACTGTATAATCTGTATTTGTTATAATGTACAGCGCTGTGTACCCAAGTGGGCGCATATAAATAACAATACTCTACATACTGTATAATCTGTATTGTAATAATGTACAGCGCTTGTTACCCAATGGCGCTATAATAAATAAACATATACATACATACTGTAAATCTGTATTGTTTATAAATGTACAGCGCTGTGTATCCCAAGTGGCGCTATATAATAACATATACATACATACTGTATAATCTGTATTGTTATAATGTACAGCGCTGTGTACCCAAGTGGCGGCTATATAAATAAACATATACATACATACTGTATAATCTGTATTGTAAATAATGTACAGCGCTGTGTACCCCAGTCGCTATATAAATAAACATATACATACATCACTGTATAATCTGTATTGTTATAAATGTACGCGCTGCGTAACCCAGTGGCGCTATATAAAAATAAACAGTACATACATACTGTATAATCTGTATTGTTATAAGTACAGTGCTGCGTCCCCAAGTGGCGCTATATAATAAACATATACATACATACATACTGTATAATCTGTCGTTGTTATAATGTACAGTGCTGCGTCCCCAAGTGGCGCTAAATAACCATATACATAACTGTATATCTGTATTGTTTATAATGTAACAGCGCTGTGTATCCAGTGGCGCTATATAAATAACATATACATTCATACTGTATAATCTGTATTTTTACTAATGTACAGCGCTGCGTACCCAGTTCCTTTAAATAAAATTATACATAATACATAGTGTGGGCGTATTACAGGTATAGTGGGTGTGTACCACGTGTGTGTATTACGTGTGTAGAACATGTATATTATGTGCGTATTACGTGTGTAGTGTATTTGTATTATGTGTGTAGTGTGTGTGTATTGTGTGTGTGTATTAATACCATTTGATTAAAGGACAACACCTGCAATCCAAGACATTACCTTTGTGCCTGAATTGTGCAGATTACAGGGGAACAAATTGTCCAATATAATGTCTACCCCATAATGATCTACTGATTCCTGCACGTAAATAAGTACCCCGTGCAACCCCTTTAAATAAGTGAGGTTCCCTGTAATAACGGTATCTCAGGGTGGACAATCTTCTGGACCTAATCTTCGAGAGGCGGTGACATTATCCAGGGTATCCTGATCTTCATGGCAAGGTCCCTCATTTAAAGGTACGTTGGCTACCACAAAAATACTACCAGGGCCTGCTTTGATTTGTGGCGATGACCTGAATGACTGAAATTCATAGACCTGACCAGCTTTGTCCTTACACATTAAAAATCTCCATCTTTTAAAGAGGTAACACGAGTATTAAATAACCATTACAAATTATTAACCACCACTGCCCATAGTTACTTGGAACGGTGACCCGACACAGGGATAAATCACAGGAGAGCAGAAACAGGAAACAAATTCCTTCCACACTTTGTTACATTTAACGGGGCGACTGCACAGAAACACCTATTTAAAGCAATAAATCACATGACATTAAAGGGAACCACCCAAACAAACGCTGCACATAAGTAAATAAACCCCCCCAAACCCCAATATTTTGAAATGATCTTCTAACATGTGCAAAGGAGGCAGCGGGGAACAGCTAAACATTAGTCAGTTTGAATAAAACGCCACCTGTCATGGCATGATTGACAGCTGCTACCCAAAACAAACAGAAAGAAGATTTGGGCAGAGCAGAACATTGGGCTTGCCTATCATGTAACTGTTTACATCTAAGATCTTCAAACAATTGGGGGGTTTGGGGGGGGGGGGGTGAGCTACTTATGGAAATTTTTAGCTTGGGGGTAGACGTGTCCTTTAATCGCAATAGGAATAACCCCCATTTACCGTAACTGGCAATAATTGTTCAGGAGTTACAGGCAGGAAATATGGGGTTTATAAACAGCTCAACTGCCAGTTCCAAGCTACACATGCTCAGATTCTACTTCCAGTTCATAAGATCCTGAAATTGTGTGTAATAAACCCTGAATTCACAGTATCTTACTATACAGTTTTATAGTCATAGCATATAAGAGTATATTCCACATATATTTAAATCTACCCGTATTGGTTATATTACAATATATACTGTAAAAGCCTGATACAACACAGCCCCCAAGCAAATGACACAGGCCGTGACAAATGGCCATTTCGGCTGATAATCGCGTGTGTATGAGTTCACCAACAAAAATGTAGACACACACTTCCTGTCTCTCTCATGATCCCACAATTAGACCCTGACAATGGGTACAGTCTCTTCTCACAACACGACCGCCAAGAGCCTCCAGAAAATTGAGAAAACCCCAGTGACCGCAACAGTGTTCATTACGCTGATCTGTCAGATATAAAACCAGCATTTGACCTGTTTGGTAAACCAACTATTTAAACCAGGTGATTTCCCCGTGTGTCTCTCCTGTACTGTATCAGTATAAGTTGTTGGATTTAAACAAGGGTTTTTTACTGTGTATCTCTTGTACTGTATCAGATAGAGTGCTCTCTTTATGCAAAACCCTCCCCCAAATACGGTACAAAATAAATTCTCATGTTTGCAAAGCTAAGCACCATTTCATTAAATACATGTTTTATATGGCTAACACGATACTGAATGCATCCTTCTGACCATCCTTTAACCATCCTGATTTTATGATGTTTGGTGTAAAGGGATGAGATGGGAACCTTACAAGAACACAAGTTTAGTATTTAAAACACCAAACAGGAATAATATCACCCCCAACCAAGTGGCCCTTATTGGTTTATAAACAGGATTCTGTTTGACATCATCTCCCTGGAACCTGTTTGGTGGATATGCACACTCCCCCTGTGGGTGCATACGTCCCTAGTTTTCCCCAACTTTCAAAGGGAATCATGTAACTAAACAATGATCAATGTAACTTGCACTCCCAGCGTGAAATAGAGTGTTTTATTGTTAAGCCAAACACAACAGTAACAACGTTTCGAGGGTATAACCCCCCACAGGTCACACCTGAATGAGGGGGTGTATACCCCCAGAAACGTTGTTATACTGTTTGAATGTTGGCTTCAATAACACTCTAGTTTTCACGCTGGAGTGCCAAGTCGACATTGTTTATCATGTTAGTGGTATGGTGACATCATAACCGGTAGGTTGGCTACGGTGGACATCATAACCAGTGGTGGATACGGTGACAATCATAACCCAGTAGGGCTACGTGACCATCACAGGGGGTTGGATAGTGCATCAACCAGTGGGTTGGATACGGTGACATCATAACAGTGGGTGGCTGACAAAGTGTTTGACGGGACATCATAAACGTGGTGGATACGGTGACATCCATAACAGTTGGTGGATACAGTGAACATCCAATAAGCATGTTGGTGGATACAGTGACATCATAAGCAGTTGTTGGTCAACATTGACATCATAAACCAGTTGGTGGATACAGTGACATCATAAACAGTTTGGTGGATAAGTGACATCATAAACAGTTGGTGGATACACGTGGACAACATACTACCAGAAACGGAGGAGGAAGAGCCTGTTGCTAGGCCAAGGAGCCCGTGCCCCCAACTAGAAGAATAACAGGCCCCACTGGAGTGAAGGTGAGAACACAGGGCCCTATGGTGGATCTAGGGCCCCCATTGTAAATGAAATGGAAGAATGGGAAGATCCCACCACAGACCCATTGACCCCTCCCTAGACATTCCAGTCCCCCTCCCCCTAGTTCTTAACCCCCAGAAATCCGCAGGACAAACATCGGGATTAAAGCCTCTCACTGCCGTGTGTCTCCCATGTTCGGTCGCGTGGGCCGATCTCGGTGTGGGTGGGAATCCGTTCAGGGGGGGCGGTAGCGACAAAGTGACACACACGGGGGGGGGAACCACTTCCAAGGCGCCCATATGTTCCGCCCCGACACCGGGCCCGACCTGAAACCCCCCTGACCTGGTATCGGCCCTGATAATCACCCCTGACCAGGTCAATCGGAGTCTTATAACACCCGGTGTCCGTCTCGCCCCCCTCCCTCCTGTCCCCGGTGTTCGGTCCCACCACGGCCTTGGTTCAGTTCCCTGGGATCAGCTGGACAGAGGGGAACCACTCTGTGCGGGGGGAGAGACGGGGATCCGAGATTTAATTCCTTCTGATTCTGTCTCTGACAAACCCCAAATAATGGACTGTCGGTGAATGAGGATTATTGTTAATGACCAGACACACCGCCTGTTACGGGGCCTCCGAGTCACACACTCCTGGGGATCGCGCTTGATTCTCTTCTCCCCACCCCTCTCACGGAATGGTAACAGGCGGGAGATTGTGGAAGTGGAACGCACTTTGGAGAGGAGCCAGGAAAGGAAATGTGGGGAGAGAAATTGGGCGGGAGAGGGAGGAGCCGGCCCGGTGTCAATCATCTGAATTTCCCATTCTAGGCAGGGCAGCCCTATAATAATTCATAATAGTTCAAATTCATCTTAAATCCCATATATAATATTAAAATTAATAGATGAATGTATACAATTATGTAACAACACAGGAAATATTATTATTTTGATTATTATTATTAGTAGTAAGTTTAATACACGATAATACCGTCAAATTGTCACTGGTAAATGTCCTAGAATGTATCACACTCATGGACGACAACAAGGATACAGACCACCTGTATTGTAACAAACATAGAGAGATAATCAATGCACATTCCTGGGCCTCCCACCATCTCATATTATCTCACACTGGCCATACATTATAAACATAGAAAAGATAATCAATGCACTTCCTAGCCCCATACAATATCATATTATCTGTACACTGGCAACATTATCAACAGAGAAAAGATAATCAATGCACATTCCTGGGCCCTCCTATCTATATATCATTTACTACTGGTCATATTATAACACAATAGAAAGATAATCAATGCACATTCCTGGGCCCCCATACAATATCAATATCTGCACACTGGCCATACATTAATCATAGAAAAGAAATCAAGCACATTCCTGGTGCCCCCATACATATCATATTATCTGTAACACGGCATACATTAAACATAGCAAAGATAAATCATGCACAACTTCCTAGGCCCCATCCAAATATCATTTATCCTGCAACCACTGGCAACATTATAACCTAGAAAGATAATCATGCACATTCCTAGCGGCCCATACATTCCTTATCTCACTCATGGCATACCTTATACACCTAAAAGATAATCAACTGCAACATTCCTGGGCCCGGCCCATCCAATATCAATTATCTGTACACTGGCATACATTATAAACATAGAAGAAACCATCCACATTCCTTATCCCCCCCATACAACTTCATATTATCTGCACACGGCTACTATAACACGCAAGAAAAGATTATCAATGCACCTTCCTATGCCCCGATACCAATACATATTATCGCACACTGGTCCATACATTATAACAAACAAATATAATCAGCAATCACTGCTCCCCCTTGGCCCCATACAAGATCACATATTATCTGCACACTGCTCATTATAACATAGAAAAGATAATCAATGCACATTCCTAAGGCCCCTTACAAGATCCTATTTCTGCACACTGCATACTTATCACCACGAAAGATTATCAATGCACATTCCTGGCCCCCATACAATATCATCTATCTGCACACTGGCATACATTATACCCAACAAAATATAATCAAGGCACATTCCTGGGGCCCCATACATATCATATATATGCCCCACTGGCATCATTATAAAACCATAGAAAAGATAATCAATGCACTTCCTAGGCCCCATACAATATCATATTATCTGTCACTGGCATACATTATAAACTAGAAAAGATAATCAATGCCACATTACTGGGGCCCCATACAATGTCATATATCTGTACACTGGTATACATTAGAACAAAGAAAGACTAGGTACTCCAGTTGTGGGAGGTCCTATGCCTTTAGTATCAGCACTGGCTGGATGGCCTCTTCCTTTCATTTTAAAAAGCCAGAGGGCTGGGGGGAAGTATAGAGCCTGTTAAATGGGATCCAGTGCACAACTAGAGAAATGTCAAAGTTTGCTAATCGGTAAAATCCTTCCAGAACTTGGTTACCTGACAAGCAACAGACTGAGATTCATACAGGGACCTCTGGGCACCACTCATGTATTATAAGGGATAATGTATCCCCTACTGTAATTTAGAGGTCTTAAAAGTCACTGAGGATTCTGTGTCTCTATAATGTATGCAAGGACACATGACTGTGTTATCACAGGGAACGCTGGTAACACTCATGTATTATAAGGGATAATGTATCCCTACTGTAAAATTATAAGATATTAGAAGTCACTGATGAGTTCCTGTGTCTAATATATAGGTTCAAGGACACCGACTGAGTATAACAGGGAACTCTGAGGTACCACTCATGTATTATAAGGGGATCACGTATCCTCTACTGTAAATTATAAGGATTTATAATCACTGAGAGTTCCTGGGTCCTATATAAGGTACATGGACACGACTGATTTATACGGAACTCTGGGGCTCTCACTCATGTTTATAAGGGATATATCCCCTACTGTAATTATAAGGATATTGATGTCACTTGAGGAGTTCTGTTGTCTAGTATAAACGGTACAAGGGACCCAGATGAATTATACAGGACTCTGGGTACCACATCATGTATTTAAGGATATGTATCCCTACTGTAAATTAATAAGGATATTAGAAGTCACTGAGGAGTTCATGCTGTGTCTATTAAGGTACAAGTCAAGGACACAGACGAGTTAATACAGGAACTCTGGGTACCACCTCATGTATTATACGGATACGTATCCCGTACGGTAATATACGGATATTAGAAGTCACTGAGGAGTTCTGTGTCTATAATAAAGGTACAAGGACACATAAGACTGAGTTATACAGGGAACGTGGGTACCACTCATGTTAATAAATAAGGGATAATGTATTCCCTACAATAATTCTAATGATATTAAAGTCAATGAGAGTTCTGTGTCATATAAAGTCCAGGACACAGACTGAGTTATACAGGGAACTCTGGGTACCACTCATGTATTATAGGAATAATGGTTCCCCTACTGTCACTTATAAGGTATTAGAAGTCACTGAATGATTTCTAGTGTCTATATAAAGTACAGAGGACCAGACTGAGTTATACAGTGAAACTCTGGTACCACTCATGTATTAATAAGGGATAATGTATCCCCTACTGTAAATTTCTAGGATATTAGAAGTCATGAGGGTTCCTGTTTCTATATAAAGGTACAGGACACAGACTGGGTATACCGGAACTCTGGGCACCACTGCATGTATTATAACAAAAAAGGGATACTGTATCCCCACTGTAAATTATAGGATATTTGATGTCACTGAGGATTCTGTGTCTTATAACGGTACAAGGACACGACTGAATGATACAGGGAACTCTGGTCCCCTCCATGTATTATAATGATAATGTCTCCCCTACTGTAAATTATAAGATCTTAAAGTCCTGAGGAGGTTCTGGTCATATAACTGTACAAGGACAACAGACTGAGTTATACATGGAACTCTGGGTACCACTCATGTATTAATAAGGATACTGTCCTCCCCTCTGTAATTAAAGGATATTCTAAGTCACTGAGGAGTTCTGTGCTATAAAAGGTCACGACACAGACTGAGTTATACAGGGTAACTCTGGGTACCACTCATGTTTATAAGGGCATAATGTATCCCTACTGTATTATACGGATCATTAGAGTCACTGAGGAGGTCCTGTGTCTATATAAAGGTAACAAGGACACAGACTGAGTTGATACAGGGAACTCTGGTACCACTCATAGTATTATAAAGGATAATGTATCCCTTACTGTAAATTATAAGGATCTTAGAAGTCACTGAGGAGTTCTGTGTCTATAAAGGTTACAAGGACACAGACTGAGTTTATACTGGAATTTCTGGGTACCACTCCTGTATTATAAGGGATAATGTATCCCTACTGAAATTAAAGGATATTAGCAGTCACTGAAGGAGTTCTGTGTCTATATAAAGGTACAAGGACACAGACTGACTTATCCAGGGAACTCTGGGTACCACTAATTGTCTTACAAGGGATATGTGTCCCTACTATAAATTATAAGGATATTATAATTCACTGAGGAGTTTTTGTGGGTCTATATAAAGTACAAGAGAAAGGCTGAGTTATACAGGGAACTCTGGGTACACTCATGTATTACAGGTATATGTATCCCGCTCCTGTAATTATAAGATATTATAAGTCCACTGAGGAGGCTCTGTGTCTATATTCAAGTGTACAAGACCGACTGATTTATAACAGGGAACTCTGGGTACACTCATGTATTAATAGGGATAATGTATCCCCTACTGTAAATTATAAGGATATTAGAAGTCACTGAGGAGTTTTCTTGTCTATATACAGGTCACAGGACACATACTGAGTTATAATACAGGGAACTCTGGGTACCCGACTCATGTATTATAAGGGATAATGTTCCTACTGTAAAATTATAAGGATATTAGAATTCCCTGAGGAGTTCTGTGTAGTGATATAAAGGTATCATGGACAAGACTGGTATACAGGGACTCCTGGGTACCACTCATGTATTACCAGGGATAATGTATCCCCTACTATAATAAATTATAAGGATTATTAGAGTCCTGAGGATTCTGTGTCTATTATAAGGTACAGAAGGGACACAGGCTGAGTTATCAGGGAACTCTGAGGTACCACTCATGTATTACAAGGGATATGTATCCCTACTGTACTTATAAGGATATTCGAAGTCACTGAGGAGCTCTGTGTCTGTATAAAGGTACAAGGACACAGACTGGAGTTATAAAGTTAACGTCTGGTACCACTCATGTATTATAACGGATAATGTATCCCTACTGTAAATTATAAGGATATTAGAAGTCACTGAGGAGTCTGTGTCTAATAAAGGTAAATGGACACAGCTGAGTTATAACAACAACCATGGGAACTCTGGGTACCACTCATGTATTATAAGGATAATGTATCCCTCTGTAGATTTAAATAAGGATCTTAAAAGTTCACTGAGGAGTTCTGTTCATATAACGGTACATGCCACAGACTGAGTTATACAGGGAACTTCTGGTACCACTCATGTATTACAAGGGTCATGTATCCCCTACTAATAAATTAATAAGGATTTAAAGTCACTGAGGAGTTCTTGTGTCTAATATAAGGTTACAAAGGACCCGCTAGTTATCAGGAACTCTGGGACCACTCATGTATTATAAGGATAATGTGCCCCTACGGATGAAATTATAATGATACTAGAAGTCACTGAAGGAGTTCTGTGTCTATATAGGTACATGGGTCCAGTGAGTTCCAGGGAACTCTGGGTACCCACTCTGGTATTATACGGGATAATGTGCCCCCTACTGTAAATTATAAGGATAATAGAAGTCACTGAGGAGTCTGTGTCTTATATAAGGGTAACCAAGGAAAAAAGACTGAGTTATACAGGGAAACTCTGGTACCGACTCATGTATTATAAGGATGATGTATTCCCTACTGTCATTATACAGGATAATTAGAAGTCACGAGGATTCTGTGTCTATTTAAAGTACAATTGGTACAGGTGAGTTATAACATGAACTCTGGGTACCACTCATGTATTATAAAGGGATAACTGTATCCCCTACTGTAAATTTATAAGATATTAGAAGTCACTGAGGTTCTGTGTCTGATATAAAGGTAAAGGACACCGAGAGTTATACAGGGACGCTGGGGTACCACTCATGTATTATAAGGATAATGTATCCCCTACTTTAAATTATCAGGATATTAGAGGTCAACTGAGGGGTTCTGGTTCATTAAAGGTACAAGGACACAGACTGAGTTTATACAGGGAACTCTGGTACCACTCATGTATTATAAGGGTATTATCCGCTACTTAAATTCATCAGGTATTGAAGTCCTGAGGGTTGCCTGTGTCCTTAGATAAAGGTACCAAAGGACACAGACTGAGTTATACAGGGAACTCTGGGTACCACTCATGTCTTTTAAGGGATAATGTACCCTACTGTAATTATAAGGATATTAGAAGTCCACTGAGGGTTCTGTGTCTATATAAAGGTACAAGGACACAGACTTGAGTTATACAGGGAACTTGGGACCACTCAGGTTATTATAAGGATAATGTATCCCCTACTGTAAATGATAAGGATATTAGAAGTCACTGAGGAGTTTCTGTGTCTATATAAAGGTACAAGGACCACAGACTGAGTTATACAGGGAACTCTGGGTACCACTCATGTATTATAAGGATAAATGTTCCCCTACTGTAAATTATAAGGATATTAGAAGTCACTGAGGAGTTTCTGTGTCTATATAAAGGTACAAGGACACAGACTGAGTTATACAGGGAACTCTGGGTACCACTCATGTATTATAAGGGATAATGTATCCCCTACTGTAAAATTATAAGGATCATTAGAATCACTGAGGGGTTTGTGTTCTATATAAAGTCAAGGACACAGACTGAGTTAACAGGGAAACTCGGGTACCACTCTGTATTATAAGGGATAATGTATCCTACTGTAAATTATAAGGATATTAGAAGTCCTGAGGAGTTCTGTGTCATATAAAGGTACAAGGACACAGATGAGTTATACAGGGAACTCTGGGTACCACTATGTATTATAAGGGATATGTATCCCTACTATAAATTATAAGTGATTAGAAGTCACTGAGGTGTCTGTGTCTATATAAAGGTACAAGGACACAGACTGAGTATCAGGGAACTCTGGGTACCACCATGTATTATAAGGGATAATGTATGCCCCCTACTGTAATTATAAGATATTAGAAGTCAGAGGAGTTCTGTGTCTATATAAAGGTACAAGGACACAGACTGAGTTATACAGGGAACTCTGGGTACCACTCGTGTATTATAAGGGTAATGTATCCCCTACTGTAAATATAGGATATTAGAAGTCACTGAGGGTTCTGTGTCTATATAAAGGACAAGGACACAGACTGAGTTATACAGGGAACTCTGGGTACCACTCATTATTAAGGGATAATGTATCCCCTACTGTAAATTATAAGGATATTAGAAGTCACTGAGGAGTTTTGTCTGTATATAAGGTACAAGGGACACAGACTGAGTTATAGCAGGGAACTCTGGGTACCACTCATGTATTATAAGGATAATGTATCCCCACTGTAAATTATAAGGATCATTAGAAGTCACTGAGGATTCTGTGTCTATATAAAAGGTACAAGGACACAGACTGAGTTATACAGGGAACTCTGGTACCACTCATGTATTTAAGGATAATGTATCCCCTACTGTAAATTATAAGGATATTAGAAGTCACTGAGGAGTTCTGTGTCTATAAAGGTACAAGGACACAGACTGAGTTATACAGGGAAATCTGGATACCACTCATGTAATATAAGGGATAATGTCCCCTACTGTAAAATTATAAGATATTAGAAGTCACTGAGGAGTTCTGTGTCATATAAAGGTACAAGGGACAACAGACTGATTTACAATGGAACTCTGGGTACACTCTGTATTAATAAGGAATAATTATCCCCTACTGTAAATTATACGGATATTAGAAGTCACTGAGGAGTTTTGTGTCTATATAAAGGTACAAGGACACAGACCGATTTATACAGGGAACTCTGGGTACCACTCATGTAGTATAGGATAATGTATCCCTACTGTAAATTATAAGGATATTAGAAGTCACTGAGGTTCTGTGTCTATATAAAGGTACAAGGACACAGACTGAGTTATACAGGGAACTCGGGTACCACTCATGTATTATAAGGATAATGTATCCCCTACTGTAAATGATAAGGCATTAGAAGTCACTGAGGAGTTCTGGTGTCTATATAAAGGTTACCAAGGACACGACTGAGTTATTACAGGGAACTCTGGGTACCACTCATGTATTATAAGGGATAATGTATCCCCTACTGTAAATTATACAGGATATTAGAAGTCTGAGGAGTTCTGTGTCCTATATAAAGGTACAAGGACAACAGACTGTGTTACTATAGGGAACTCTGGGTACCACTCATGTATTATAAGGTAATGTATCCCCACTGTAAAATTAAATAAGGATATTAGAAGTCACTGAGGAGTTCTGTGTTCTATATAAAGGTACAAGGACACAGACTGAGTTATACAGGGAACTCTGGGTACCCTCATGTATTATAAGGATAATGTATCCCCTACGTAAATGTATAAGGATATTAGAAGTCACTGAGGAGTTCTGCTGTCTATCAAAGTACCAAGACACAGACTGAGTTTTATACAGGAACTGGCGGGTACGCACTCATGTATTATAAGGGATATATGTATCCCTACTGTAAATTATAAGGATATTTAAAGGTCATGAGGTTTCTGTTCATATTAAGGTAAAGGACACAGGCGTAGATGTTATACAGGGAACTCTGGGTACCACGTGTAGTTTCTCTCTCTGTATCTCGGTGGATTTTGTTGGTTTCTGCCACCATTTGACGTTTCTTTTGGTTTTTTTCGTTTATTTCTGTTTTGGTGAAGTAACAGGACGTTTTTGTTTTTTGTATTTTTGTTGGGGAGTTTTCCCCATGGCTAGTCTTAGCCCAGGCTCAGTGGGGCCTGGGAAGGACAGCAGGACCCTCCTCCCCAGGCTTCTGGGCCTACCATTGCAGTGCAAGGAGAAAGCTGTGGTTTGCCAACCTGGGGAAAGCTGCAGGTGGGAGAGGGATTTGAGAAGTGTTTTTTCTGCCTCTGAAGGTAAATCTCAGGTGGGCCCCTGTCGGTTTCTCGTCCATCAACACGGCGTCTGTGCCCTCACGGTCGGTGAAGAGGAACCGAAGGCCTCCTGGTAAAAACCCTGGAACAGATGGAAGGAAATGGACCCGGGACCACCCCAGAGTCCAAAGGTACAACCCAGGCAGCAATGTGGAGGGGGGGGCAAAAACCCCTTTTTCAGGTCCCTGCCAAGGGCCCTGTAGTTCTGACCCCGGGTGGAAATTGGTCCCCGGCTTTGCGGCCTACTCTTAAGATCCTTTTTGTGTTTAAGGATCGCCAGCATAGCACTGGGAAGGTTAAGGCAATGAAAGCCCCAACAATCCCTTAATGACTGTAGGGAGACTGGCAATGTTACAAGAGATTAAAGGGACAGTTTTTCAGGGGAATCACACCCATGTCGTCGCAGCCTAACGGCAGACGATTGCGGCTGGTACAAACAGCGCCCGGGGTTTCCCTTTATCCAAGCGCAGGGTTTGGTGTGGGAAGAAGGGAACCAAGCGATGAAGGACATGGCTCGTTTAAGGGAAAGGGAGACAGAAAGCCATCCAGCGCGCTACTCGCCATAACACAGGAGCAAAAACAGATAGAAAATGAGATCGTGGCTCTATAAAGAACTTGGGCCCCTGGCGGGAGGTTTACCGAGAATAATGAGAGGTTCCGCAGAATTGCAGGATCTTCAAAGGGGACTGTCCCGTACCAGAACACAGCGCGCTGTAAACCGTCCATTGATGATGACTCAGAGATGTGACGGTTCCGTACAGAACACAGCGCGCGGTGACATCCAGTGACATGATGACATCAGAGAGTGACGGTGTACCGACAAACACGCGCGCGGTGACATCCATGACATGAATGACATCAGAGAGTGACCGGTGTAACCGGCATAACACAGAGCGCGCGGTGCATCCAGTGACATGAGTGACATCAGAGAGTGACGGTGTACCCGTAACAGAACACAGCGCGCGGTGACAATCCAGGACCAATTATGACATCATAGAAGTGACGGTGTACCGACAAACCCGCGCGTGACTCCCATGACATATGACGATCATAGAGTGACGGTGTACTCGTCAACAACAGCGCGGTGACATCCCGTACATGATTACAATCAGAGATTGACGGTGTACCGGACAGAACAACAGCGCGGTGACATCCGTGACAATTATGACTCAGAGAGTGGACGGTGTACCGTACAGAACACAGCGTGCGGTTACATCCATTGACATTAATTGAACTCAGAGAGTGACCGGTGTACCATACAGAACCAACCCGCGCGCGGTGGACCATAACTTCCAGTGGACATGATGACATCAGAGAGTGACGGTGTACCGTACAGAGCACGGCGTCGGTGACAATCCAGTGACATGATGACATCAGGAGTGGACGGTGTACCGTACAGAACACAGCGTGCGTGACATCCAGTGACATGAATGACATCATAAGTGACGGTGTACCGTACAGAACACCGCGTGCGGTGACATCCAGTGACATGAATGACAGCAGAGAGTGACGGTGTACCGTACAGAACACAGCGCGCGTTTACATCCATTGACATGATGACATCAGAGAGTGACGGTGTACCGTACAAGAACACAGCACCGCAGTGTGACATCCAGTGACTGATGACATCAGAGAGTGACAGTGTACCGTACAGAACCCAGCACGAGTGACATCCGTGACATGATGACATCAGAGAGTGACGGGAAAGACGACTCGACCATCCCATATCAGAGATAAGTCCAAAATCAAAAGGCAGCAAATGAAATTGCCGCTCTGAGGAATTGGACCCAGACAAATCCAAGGGACAGAGAACCCCCAATATTGCCCTCTCCGAGGAAGAGTTACCCCCTTTATCAGGAAACACCCTGTACAGCAACTTCCAGTCGCAGCCGGATTTGAATGTGTGAGTGTGGGTGTGAGTGAGGGGGGTGGAGGGGAGGTGATGCAGGTGTGGAAGGTGATAGAGTGAATGGAGAGGATGGAAGGAGAGCGGTAACACGGATGAGAGTTTGTGGTGGGTCGGCACCTGTGGTGGCGGTGGAGGGAATAAAGTCTCAGGCCTAGACCGGCCCTAAGTGTTGTGAATAATTTGTCTTGTGCTTGGGTTCTGGGAGAAACGTAGGCTTTTTGCAGGTTTAGACAACCGGGTCTGGGGAAATTGTTTTAAGAAGGAGAAATGTGATTAAAGTGACTGTGGACGGGGGGGCAGAGAAACCCCGGGAGGGACTATTTGTCGGGACGCTTTTGAAAATGTGGTAAGTCCCACCTAGTAAGATCTTGCGTGGTCCACAATCAACCAACGGAGTTCGATGTAAGTTTCAAACTGCAGGGGACCGTTTGGAAGTAATTCTGGAGAATATTATGAAATCAAGTCGGATCCCTCCTGGGATTCTATGCAGGTCATTCCGGTCACGGCGTTCCGGGAGACCAAGACAGTGCCTTTGTCCGAAAGAATGAGCATCCCACCGGAAGGACATCTATGTGTGGGTTCCAGAGAAGAGACAGTGCAGCTGTAAGTGTCCCCTCTGGACAAATCTACTTTGGGGAAAACAGTTCGGAATCTGGACGGGGGGCTAGGAATGCCAGGTCAGTTAAACATCATTGATAATGTTTCCCAGAACAGTTACCAAATTCTTTTTTTATTGTTAAGGAAGGGTTCTATGTTATAATGTTGGTCAACCCCGAAATGGTTATACATGTGGTTCAGCCACACACTTGCTATAGGGTGTGCATGTCTAGGGTGTGGCCATGTGTGGGGTGTTGGGCACGTGTCAGCTGACTGCCAACAAAGTCAGGTGTAACGTTCGTGTGTAGGTTTGGCCATCTCCACCGTAGTGCCATAAGCTGGCACAATGTATTAACACAGTTCCCCTTACTTGGAGGCAGAATTTAACCCTACCCCCTGGTGGATGGTACATAGGCAGCAGCCCCAGGAGGTGCACCCAAATTTATGAAACATCTACTCCATGGGAATCAGGGGTTTTACATATTGTTGTAAAGGCCATGCGGCACAGATCTGAGCTGAGGATATAGATATATACACAAGTAAATATTGGGGTACACTTATGTAAACAGCATGTCACAGTGTCACAGACAGAGATATATCACACAGTAAATATTGGGATACTAGTAACGACATGTCACAGACTGAATAGATATATACACAGTAAATATTGGGTGGTGGTAACTATTGTAACAGCAGCATTTTCATGTCACGACAGAGATATATACACAGTAATATTGGGGGGTACAACTAGGTGTAACCCGCATTTTGCGACTCATAGCCCCAGTCATTTTTTTCAGTCACAGACTGAGATGAATATATACACAGTAAATATGGGGTACACTATGTAAACAGACACAGACCTATATACACGTAGGTACACTATTGTGTAACGACATGTCACAGACTGAGATCGATATATTACACAGTAAATATCGGGGTACGCTATTCCGTAACGGCATTGTCACAGACTGAGATAGATGAGGATAACACAGTAAATATTGGAGCACACTATGTAACGACATGTCACAGACTCGAGATCGATATATACACAGTAAATATTGGGGTACCTATGTAACGCATGTCACAGAATGAGATAGATATATCACGTAAATATTGGGGTACACTATGTAACAGCATGTCAACACAGAGAATATATACCAGTAAATATTGGGATACACTCTATGTAACGACATGTCACAGACTGAGATCGATATATACACAGTAATATTGGGGTACCATTTGGTACGCTATGTAACGCAGTCACAGACTGAGAGATATATACACAGTAATATTGGGTATGCTATGTAACGGCATGTCACAGATGGAGATTAGTATATACACAGATAATAATTGCGGGGTCACTATGTATGGACCTGTCACAGACGGAGAGGATAATACACAGTAATATTGGGATATGCTATGTAACGACATGTCACCGACTGAGCATCGATACGACATGTCCTACACCAGTAAATATTGGGGTACCTATGTAACGAGCACAGACTGAGAAAGATATTACACAGTAAATATGGGTACACTACTGTAACGACATGTCACAGATGAGAAGATATATACACCGTAAATATTGGGTATGCTATGTAACGGCATGTCACAGACGGAGATATTAACACGTAAATATTGGGTACGCTATGTAACGCATGTCACAGACAGAGGATATACACAGTAAATATGGGGATATGCTATGTAACGGCATGTCACAGACTGAGATAGATATATACACAGTAAATATTGGGGTACGCATATGTAACAGCATGTCACCGACAGAGATAGATACAGTAATAAAATGGGGTAGCTATGTAATCGATGTCACAGACTGAGATAGATATATACACAGTAAATATTGGGGTACACTATGTAATGGCATGTCACAGACTGAGATAGATATAACACAGTAATATATTGGGGTACACTGTAACGACATGTCAGACTGAGAGGAGCATAAAATTTCCTAAATGTCCATGGACTACTGCCCAGTTATCCCATTATCCTTCCCCAATCGACTTTAAAGACTAAAACCCAATATACCCCTATAGTACTGGTCATATATTACTTATCCATTAATACCCATTACCCCTACCTGTCAACCCCTCTATACTAAGTGTTTAATTATTTTTATTTGCTTTGGCAATGTCAAAATGTAAATTGATCCTGCCAATAAGCTCTTTTTGATTGTGATAGATCGATAGATACATAGAGATAGAGAGATAGATATGAGATAGATAGATAAGAGATAGATAGACAGATAGATAAGAGAGAGATAGATAAGAGAGAGATAGATATGAGATAGATGATAAGAGAGATGGATATGAGATGATAGATAGAGATAGATAGATAAGAGATAGATGATAAGAGATAGTAGATAGATAAGAGATAGATGACAGATAGATAAGAGAGAGCATAGGATAAGAGATAGATAGACAGATAGATAAGAGAAAGAGATACAGATAGAAGTAGATAGAGAGAAGTAAGAGAGATAGACAGATAGATAGAGAGATAGATAGAGAGAGATAGACAGATAGTAAGAGAGAGATAGATAAGGAGAGATAGATAGACAGATAGATAAGGAAGATAAGATGAGAGATAGATAAGAGAGGGATAGATAAGAGAGGGATAGACAGATAATATAGAGAGATAGAGAGAGAGAGATAGATAGATAAGAAGAGATAGATAGATAAGAGAGAGTAGATAGATAAGAGAGAGATAGATAGAGAAAAAGAGAAGATAGATAAGAGAGAGATAGATAGATAGAAGAGAAGATAGAGGAGTAGATAGTAGAGAGAGAGATAGATAAGAGAGAGAGTAGATAAGAGAGAGATAGATAAGAGAGAGATAGATAAGAGAGAGATAGATATAAGAGAGAGATAGATAGATAAGAGAGAGATAGATAAGAGATAGATAGATAAGAGATAGATAGATAAGAGATGATAGATAAGGAAGTAGATAACAGAGAGATAGCACTGCTATAGCCAAATGCACAGAATTCTACAAAATTACTTTTGTGGAGTGTTGTGATTCTTTTAATTGAAACACATAAGCGATACATTTTTTCATTAAAATTTCACCTTTAAACAAACTGTAAAAACAATTTGAACAGTAAATATAAACTCAAGGTATACATGCTATATAAAACATTTTTAAGCTTAGCTTCCCCTTTTAAAACCTGTTTGCAGTGGTGGATCAGGAGTACAATTATAATTCAGACAGGGAATCCTCCTACCCCTAGAAACTCCCATTTCATACATTACTGTGTACGTACAGGGTTGGCCAGGAACACAGTCATGTTTGATTGGAGCTGAATATATTCAATGTGGAGATAGTGTGCACCTTTGTGAGTTCTCAAAGGGAAAACCAATCAGCTGTTATTGACATAACACTAACATAGAACTGATCTTAATTCCCCCTTTCTATTCCTGCCCAATGGATGTTCCTTCTGGGTCTCCACAACATTGGACCACAAAGGGGTAACTTATGGTAAAGGTGGTCTCAGATCAGCCACATTCATAATAGTAAAGATTCCAACCGCCAGATGTGGCATTAACACAACACAGACACTGGTATGGTACCACAGCAACCGGCGTTAACCACTTAAAACAAAAATGGCAGTTCTCAGAAACCAAACAACCATTTTTAGTTTATTAAAGACAAACCAGGTACTGTCCAGGGAGACCCACGGACTATAAAACCCTAAGGACGAAAACTATACAACAAGGGCACATTCCTCTGTGGGTATGATAGAGAAGATGGAGCAGAGATTGAAGATTATCAGGGGTGATGAGGTTTTGGAGAACTCGAGGGGTCACAGGTCCGATATCTACAGTATTTACTTCATAGGGCTAGGTCCCGCCAGCGAGATTCGGAACGCGTTTTGCGACCCAATTGCGCTTCGCATGCCAATGCAATTCATTGTGTTTCCATTATGTGCAATGTGCTTTGATCGGTTATTGAATCACACGACTTATTACATGCATGGCAGTGTAACTTTGGATATATACACACGCACATAGCATGTCACGCATGGCAGAACATTGCTAAAATCCTGCTCGTGGGTGATCGTGGGACCTAATCCTTAGACCAAGGACACAGAAGTGTCCCGCGCTACGGTAAATCAGGTCCAGATCGCACAGAAACTTGGGAAAATCAGGTTTTACTAGGGCAATTCCGTTCCCTCCAAACTGACCTACAGGGGACATCCAACCACCAATAGAAAGGCAGTGGGACCGATTGCCTTTCACTGCAGATAAAGTAATATCATTCCTCGCAACATTATCCATCATGGAATTACAGGACACCATGAATACAGCACTAAGGAGGGGGAAGTGGAGTCCCAGTATCAGGCCCAGTAATCAGCCTAGCAATCAGCAAATCTAGGAGAGATGGCAGCCATGGGGAGCTTTGTAATTTGCTTTTCCTTTCATTAGATGATCCTATTCAGTGTGTTGAATATTTCATTATCCCAGCTGAGAAATAGAAAATCTTGATTGAAAACAAAAGCGGAAAAAAAAAAAAACAACAAAAAAAAAACTTACAAACAAGGTTTATATAAAAAAAAAAAACTGCATCACAATGCAAAATAAATTTGGAGATTTCACGCTAAAAAGCATTTTCCATAACTAGAAGGGCTAGGCCAGCCAGCACGCGTGTTGACGATCCGCGCAAGTCAATGTGTGCGGCCATATTGCATGTGCTTCAATGCGTTTTTTGGTTCGCATGCAAGCACCTTTGTGGCTCAGATGGTGCGTAGCACGCAAATGATGTTAACGCACGTGAAATGTGCACATATGTGCTTTCACACTTGTCGCCTTCAGTCATAGTGTGGCCTGCCTTATAGCACGAAACGGACGATTAAAAAAAAAGTGTCTGATTGGAGAATTCCCTCTCTGTGAACACACTGAGCTGTCTGTGACCACTGAACTGGGGGGTGGGCGGGGATTTCTATAATGAAGGTTTTACTTTGTATCTTTTGTTAGGATCGCAGAAAAAGACAATTGATACATTGCTTTAATCTGCAGTTTCTGGGCTATAAATCAAACAAATTGTTTCAGTTTGGAGACAGCTAAACCGAATTAAAGCAAAAACTCATTGTATTCAGCTGTATAAATCGCGAGATACAATATTACATATAAATACGGGTAGAAGATAACTATCTCTGCAGACTGCTGTAGGCTAATGGCAGGAAAGTCATTTTCTCTCACAAAGGGTCACGTTTGCAACTGACATTTATACAAGCCAAATTGGGTTATTTCAATAACTAATGTTGTAAAGACACCAGTCTAGGAGATTTCCTCTGTAATAATGGGTGGCCAAAAAAGGAAATTTAAGACAGGACTATATACACTGACTTATAAACAATAATTGAGTAACGGAATCCAGGCACAAAAACAGTTTTAAAACCAAGTACAGACATGCAGATAATTATCTTTGGAACAATTGTCTGTATATTTACACCAATCACCACATACAATAAAATATTGAAGCACAATCAATCTTTGCCTGTACTGCTACTTGCAGAAGCCAATTTCCATGTAATGCTCCTCCCACATTAATACTTACCTGCCGACCGGTCCACGTCAATCAATCAATATTTCCGGGATCGGCCTTTCCTGTTCTTCTGCGACAGACATTCAGTTGAAATATGACTGGGGACGGGCGGGAGGGAGATTGCGATCGAAGTCGTCCAACGAAGAACAGGAAAGGCAGTTCGGGCAATTTGATTGATTGTTAGGAATCGGACGTATGGGCAATTTACTACCTACAGGTGATTAATTGTAACCAGGGGGATTGATAAATCACAATTTAAATCATAGTCAGGAAGGCTGGATTTAAATTGGTTTTATATAAAGGTGAATTCTTGCTGGTATAACTTTAATATGCAATTAGATGAAGATTTTTAGATAATAATTAAATATTTACTCAATTTAAAAGATTAAAGGCGTTATTTGCTTAAACAAAGACATTCACTGAACTTATTGAAACTAGCACTGAAGGGGTTGATTCTGTATATATAGTTTGAATTACAATAGGATTAAGGTTTTTCTTCCAGCTCTGTTCATGTTATAACATTTGTGCTGTGAAGAAGAGGCCTGTGATCTCTGCTGAGTTAAAAGGCATGTCCACCTAATATGAATTTCCCATATGATAGCGTACCCTCCCCCAGCCCAACCGCTATAAAATTAATTTCAGAAAGTCCCCAGTCTTCACTTACCTTCCCTCTCTCCTCCGACGCCCGGCCCTTGTGCAAGACACTGCAAGCAGGGGGCGGGACCGGCCAATCACGGACGCGGCTGCCGGCTTCTCAGAATGCCGGAGGAGAGAGGGAAGGTAAGTAAAGATCGGGGGGACTTTCTTAAAATTATTTTAGGGTTGGGGCTGGGGAAAGGCAATCTATTATATGGCCAAGGGTTTCTGTGCTAGGGGAGGGATCGCAAAACAGGAGGGAGGGGGAGGGAGGGCGAGCAGGGCTGCAGTACGCATGCCAAACTTCTCCGGAGGGGAGACCGTCCTATATGGACTCTGCTTTCCTCCTGGTGGGCAGTTTTTGGGACTACAGGAGAACCCTATGGAGCTGGGATGTGAGGTAAGGATTAAACTACACTACACAATGGGGCCAGTAGTTGGGGGGGATATTTTGGGGGTGGACATGCCCTTTAAATTCAGAGAACGTAAAAGTAAACCAAGCATCTGTGATACGTCTTTGCCTAATCACTAAAGGTGCCCATACATCTATAAGATTTTACTTACCCGACCGAGCGCTCACCCGATGTTCCTCCATCCTGCCGGAACCTCTCCGCTCTTACATTCGGCCGACATGCGATCGCAAAAGAATGGGATTTTGCGATCGCATGTCGGCCGATTGTAAGATCGGAGAGAGAAGCGGTTCCGGCAGCCGATAAGAACTCGCGTGAGCGCTCGGTCGGGTAAGTAAATCTATAGATGTATGGGCACCTTTAGATAAACCTCTGGAAGATCATGATCAATGGATTAATGGAATTTATTTACAAAAAAAATTAAAGGGTATGTCCACCCCAAACGAAATGTTAGTAGTTGCTAGGAAAAGGCTGTAAACCTCGACCCAGGAGGTTTACAGCTGCCAAAGATGCCCCCAATGTACTTATCAGCCTTTGTTCCTCGATACCTTCTGATTAAACGTGCCTTTGAAACACGGAATTCAAGCAGGAGGAGCTTCACTGACATCTGCTCCTGTGATTGGCTAAGGCACACCTCTGGCTTTTTGAAGACACACCAGTATGCCCCAGCGCACCTTTGGAGCCCTGGTATATAGGTATGTATAGTATAGCATAGTAAGTATAGTATAATATAAAGTACAATATAGAGGATGGTTACAATAAAGAATCGTATGTATTGTATTTTATAGTATATAGCACATTATTGTATGGTATATACTAGGTTTAAGTACATTATTGTATGGTATATACTAAGGTTTATAGTACATTATTGTATGTATATCTAAGGGTTAGAGTACAATTATTGTATGGTATATACTAAGGTTTATAGTACATTATTGTATGGTATATACTAAGGTTTATAGTACATTATTGTATGGTATATAGTAAGGTATATAGCACATTATTGTATGGTATATACTAAGGTTTATAGTACATTATTTTATGGTATATACTAAGGTTTATAGTACATTATTGTATGGTATATAGTAAGGTATATAGTACATTATTGTATGGTATATAGTAAGGTATATAGCACATTATTGTATGGTATATACTAAGGTTTATAGTACATTATTGTATGGTATATACTAAGGTTTATAGTACATTATTGTATGGTATATACTAAGGTATATAGAACATTATTGTATGGTATATAGTAAGGTATATAGAACATTATTGTATGGTATATAGTAAGGTATATAGAACATTATTGTATGGTATATAGTAAGGTTTATTGTACAGTATTTGTATATAGTAAGGTGTATTAGTACATTATCTGCTTATGGCTATCGTGTAAGGTCTTTAAGGACATACGTGTACGGTTATAGTAAGGTTATTAGTACATATTGTAAGGGTTATAGTAAAGGTCAATAGTAATATTGTAAGGGATATAGTAAGGTATATAGTACCTTATTGTCCCCCTTATCGCTCAACGTAAGGTATATAGAAATTAGTGTATGGTATATCGTAAGGACTATGTACATTGTATGGATAATAATAGTAATTGTTATAGTACTTATTGTTATGGTATATAGTACATTAATCGTATGGTGTTATAGTATAATATTGTACCGCTGTATGTACAGAGTATAATATATGTATGTACAGTACCAAGAGTATACATATAGAGTCAGTTAGCAATGTTCATTAAGCTACCGAGTATATATATAGATAGACAGTATAGTAAGAGTTAACATAGTTAGTATCGCATGTATGTACAGAGTATTAATATATAGTAGTCAAAAGCATTGTACAGTACAGAGTATAATATATACGTAATAGATTGTACAGTAAAGAGTATTAATATATAGCTTAATGCATTTTGTACAGTACAGACGCTAATATATAGAGTCTAGAGCATGAATACAGTAACAGATGTAATAATATAGAGCTCTAGTATTAGTCATTGTACCGAAAGACGTCTAATATAGAGTTGAGTATTAGCATTGTATAGGTAGCAATGAGTTATAATATAGTATAGGCTGTATATCGTACAAAGTATGATTAGTTACATGAAGTCAGTAAATATAGAATGTATACGTCTAGCTTGTTGTACAAGGTAATAATATCAGATCGTTCCTTGTATTAGTACAGAGTATAACTTATATGTTACGCCTGAATAGTATCGAGTATAATATATTGTAAATAGCATGTTATAGCTACAGAGGATAATATATTGTATAGCATTGTATAGTACAGAGTATAATATATGATAGGTCATTGTAAGTTACAGAGTATAATACTATAGTATAGCATTGTATAGTACAGAGTATAATATATGTTATAGCATTGTATAGTACAGAGTAATATATGTATAGCATAAGTAGTAGTACAGATTATATATTGTCTAGATCGCATTGTATAGTACAGAGTATAATATCTATAGTATTAGCATTGTATAGTAAGAGTCATAATATAGATTTATAAGCATTGTTATAGTTACAGAGCATAAATTATAGATTAAGTACAAGCATTTGTATGCAGTATAGTCAGAGTATAATTAGAGTCGCTAGATAGCATGGTATTATGTATAGTATAATATAAGTACTAGAATGTCATTATAGTACAGAGTATCTATATATGATAGCATTGTATAGTACAGAGTAATAATATATCGTATAGCTTGTATAGTACAGGTATAATTAAGTTATAGCAGTATGTACAGAGTATAACATATATTGCGATAGCACCTGTATTAGTACAGAGTATAATAATAGTATAGCATTGGATAGTACAGAGATATAAGCTATGTATAGTATAGCATTGTATAGTACAGAGTATATATATATAGTAAGACGTATAGTTACAGAGTATTATACAGTATAGCATATTAGTACAGAGTATTATATGTATAGCATTTGTTAGTACCGAGATAATTATATAGAATATATGTATAGCATTGTAAGTACAGAGTAGAATATTGTATAGCATTGTATAGTACAGAGTATATATTTGTATAGCATTGTACAGTAACAGAGTAGTAATATATTGTATAGCATTGTATAGATAGAGTATATATAGTAGACTGTATGTACAGAGTATAATATATTGTATAGCATGTTATATATAGTACAGACGTCAGAATATACTTGTGATAGCATTGTAAGTAGAGTTAATATATGTTAGCATTGTATAGTATACAGTGTTATTAGATATGTGAGTATGGATAGAGTATAATATACAGTCTGAGTATAGCAGTATAGCATGATAGTATAGAGATAATATAGAGTCTAGATAAGCTTGTATCAGTATTAAGGATCAATATAAGCTATAGCGATTGTATAGTATAGAGAGTATAATATAGAGTCTAAGTATAGCTAGTATAGTCGTGTATGAGTATAATATATTGTGATTAGCATTGTATATTATAGAGTATTATATAAGTAGAGCATTTGTATAGTACCGTCGTTATTACGTTAATAGCATTGTATAGTACAGAGTATAATATAGAGTCTAGTATAGCATTGTATAGTATAGAGTATTATATATAGTATAGCATTGTATAGTATAGAGTATAATATAGAGTCTAGTATAGTTCTGCATTGTCACCGGTTTGTTCCCTCTCCTGGTACAGTAGGGTCTATGTAAAGCAAACTAATCAACTGAAGCAGGAAACAAATGAAACCTTTGCTGTCAATCAAACGAGGTACAGGCCTCTACAGACATTGTTAGTGAGCAGTCTCGCTAGGTCCCTAAATAATGTTGTGCAGTAAACAACTACCGGTAAGTTTACCCACATCACAGGAGGTTGGTCTGTCGATCCCCCCTTCCCCTTTCAACTGAACAGAACAGGCTATTTGGGCTAATGCCATGTAGCTTGTCTGTAGAGGAATTGTTTAAGATCTTTGGGATGATTGTTTATGGATCAGACCTAATGAACATGTTTACTGCTGGGCAGGAATTCCTGCTTGATTGATAGTGCACTGCACATCATGAGCGCCTCTTAACTACTCTAGGGTTTGTCCAGAGAAACCGAAACCTTGAAGTCATAAATCTGTCATAGTTGAAGGTTTACAAAGGCTGAGGCATGCAAATAGGTGTTTTTCAGGCTTCTGGTTCTCTATTTAAAGCTTCAAGCAGTCAGCAGGACAGAAATTGTTCTACTCTCTACTTTCAATCAAATGGCTTCCTCCAGGACAAAGTCCAAACAAGAATCAGGAAACATTAACCTTTTCAGCTCCGTGAGCCCTGAGTGGCAGCACTTATACAAGGCACATTTTTAAAGTAAGATGCAGGATTTCATAGAACTAACTTGTTTTAGGACCATACATCTCCTTTAAAAGGGGAAATTTAGCACAGATATATTGCTCTCAGGAACAGAAATAGTCAACAAATTGCCTTTTAATAACCAAATGCTTCTGTCCCGACCAGTATGCAGAAACAATGCCCCATACTGAATAGGCAGGTGTATCCATGTTTTTAAAGTGATGTGAATAAACCTTGTTTTTTATCTTTTCCGCACCTCTGTGAGTAGCGCCGTTTTGTTCCTCTTACTCCTCACATACTGAATGTGTCTAAACCACTCATTAACCAATAGTAATGGAACGACTGTCAAATAAAGAGAGCATCCTGGGAAAAAAAGGCCATTGCTGGATCTAACACGGCAGCTCACGACCAACCTCAGCAGGGCATAGAAAGTAAATGAAATACATTTCTTTTTACATTAGGAAGAGACGTAGAATTACAGAGTTCTGTGTAATATGAATCATTTACATTAGACTCACACTTCCCTATGAAACACAATATGAAGGCAACAGAGAATCCCTGATCAGTAGATGGAAGGACCCAGCCAACCCTACAGCCAAAATCATTCAACCAACCAGATCCATATACAGTGAAAGGTGCAAGACTGTGACCATCACAAAATAGACACCTTGACCCCTGACGAACTTGTCAGAATAGGAAAGTCCCTTCCCGGTGTAAATACCCAGAAATATTTATTATTTCACTTAAAGGATAACTATACTGTAAAAATTAACTTTTTATAAATGAAAAGCCCCTGGGGCAAGGAGATAGAATTGATTTTCCTACCTCCCAATATTGTTTTGTTGAGGAGCTGCAGCGCATACAGTTTCCTTCTGCCAGGTTATGGCCCTGGGCCATTCTATATTAAAGATAGTGCTGAAGCATTCAGGAAGACTGGCAGAAGCATTTTTCTTTGTCCTGCTGCTCCTCATAGAAAGGATATTGGGAGGTAAAAAGCACCAATCCTACCTCGGGTACTTTTTATTTTAACTGTTTTTGAAAAAACTTTATATGCACTATAGTTTCCCTTTAATAATCCACCAAGTCATTCAATAGAAAATAGAATCCTGGTTTGCGGTGAAATTGCCCTTTAATATTATTCAGTTTAAAATGACCAGTTGGAGAGCCTCACAACCAGTGGCAATAACTGGATTATGCGGTTGGCATTACTTTTTTAGGTTGTACATATCCCTTTAAAAAATTCAGTCTGAGGATTACACACACACACACTTTGAATTACCGGTGTCAGAAAGGACACATGCTTACACATTGTCTGTAGCAACAATTAAAATGCCAATAGATCTCCCAGCAATATTCTCCCATAAACATGATTAGTCATTGTTATTCTGTCACAATCAGCTGTTGAGTTAAAGCGACTCATCGTTTCCTGCAAAGCAGCAACAAAGCCAAATTTAGACACTGCCAAGAACAACACAACAAAATACTGGCAGTTGGGTGTTAATTCTTCCCTGAAATTATTTACAAACACTCGACATTTTATAAATCAATCCTTAATGAAATGGAAATTTGATTTTAACCTGAAAGGGTTACCCCATGACCTTAACAGATATAACACAAATTAAAAGAATAAATGTCCCTGTGTGGATTCTATAAACATTAACCAACCTTCACCATTTGGAGGAATCACTAGTTGCCAACAAGGAACACACACAAAATGCAAACCTGCACGTGGGCAGTAAATCCTCTACCCCACCTGCCAGATCTGCCAAGAAGATTGTAAGTTCTCTAGACAAGACTGTATTGTATTGGACACAGGCAGTGACCGCAATGTCTGCTCAGAATACTTGGCATGCCCATGACCAACCAATACACGTAAATATTGGCCGGGTGGGCCAAAATCGTCTTGTCTGTACCCAGCCTAAAGAATATGAACCTGCAGATTTACTAATGATTAGTCTTTAGAGAAAAGTGTTATAGCCGATAGTCAGGAATTCTAGAATTCATTAATTTAAGCTTTAGTTTTCCTTTACAAATCTTATAGTTTATACAGGGCTTTCTAAGCATAAATTCAATGTGTATTTAATCTCCTGCCCACGTCCTTGAGATGCTAAACTCAAATGAAAATGGAATATGTAAAGCAAACATTCCATTGCTTCCAAAGTGTACTGTTCACTCCAGTGTTCTGATAGAATGGAGAAAGTATGGCAGCTCCCACAGAGAGCAGATATACAAGTCTTATAAAATTCACAGAAAAAGTGTCAATACCAAGTTATAAAAGGGTATGGTTTCCCTTTATTACACAGGAAAGTAGCATGTGCATTACCCGTAATAGTTCGCGTGTATTATGGGTGTTATACTCCACGACACCTCCCTACTATAAACATATACTACTATATAAACATACTAGCAAAATACCCGCGCTTCGCAGCGGAGATGTATTGAAATAACCTTTTTAGTAAGAAAGCAATAATGTATCAAGATTGCTGTAATCACTCGGCACTTGATATATTAAAGATAAACAATTCAATAAGCTTTACGATAATGCAACACTCATTAACTTTAATTTAATATTATATTTTTTATTCAACTACGAAATTTTGGTGAAAATAACCCCCACCACCCCTCCCCGTCTGCCCCCAATACCCCCCACTATTCCTCTCTGTCCACCCTCCAAACCCCTTCCCCTTACACCTCAGCAGTCCCCACCACCAACCCTGAAATTTTGGTAAAAAAAGTCCAGCACGTTAGTGTGCAGGAGTTCAAATTCTATTCCCCCCCCCATTCAACCCCCACCCTAAAAAAAATATTTTGTTAACCTTTTACTGGTAAAGGATAATGCATACAAAATGTTGGTTGAAATCGGACCAACCATATAGATTTGATAGCTTGTAAGCTAGGTAACCAAAGTATCGTGCAATGTCAGATACTCACCGTTACAGGTGGAATTTCGAAAACGAAACCTCTTAACTTTGTTTGTAAGTAAGGGGTGGCAATGAATGAGCCTGCCCAAATTTAAGCAGTCTGCCTCCCCACGGCAGTTGGAGAATTATGTGATGACATTAGTGAAGATGAGTGGGGGCGAGTGAGTGAGGGCTTGCCTTTATTAGTATAGATACATACATACTGTATAATCTGTAGTGTTTAATGTACAGCGCTGTGTCCCAGTGGGCTATATAAATAAAAAACATATACATACATACGTATAAATCTGTATTGTTATAATGTACACAGCGCTGTGCCACAGTGGCGATATAATCAACACATACATACATACTGTATATCTGTATTGTATAAATGTACAGCGCTTGTACCCAAGTGGCCATAATTTCCCTTAATTCTTCTTAACATCACCTACTCCACTGTTCTAATCTGGTATGTGGTTAGTAATGGACAGCGCTGGTTTGCTACCCAAGGGACGCTATAATAAATAAACATAAGATACATAGCATACGTATAATCTGTATTGTTATAATGTACGCAGCGCTGTTCCACAAGTGGGACGTATAATAACACAATACAATCAACATTACTGTATATCTGTTTCATAACTTTCTGTTCAGTACTGCATTTTGTTCCCCCAATCCTACCCCCCTACAACCTTTAATCTGATTGTAATGTCCCAGCGTGTGTCCCAAGTGCCTTAATAAACATATACATTACATACTGATCTAATCTGTATCTGTTACAGTAATGTTACGCGGTGCCCAAGTGACGCTATAAATAAACATATACACATACATACTGTTCAATCTTGTATTGTTTATAATGTACAGTCTCTGTGTCCCGAAGTTTGGCGCATTAGATAAACGATTACATACCCTCCTCTTACCGTGCTGCTATCACTTATCTCGTACCTCTCTGCCTTTCCTCGAACCCTTTATCTTGAACAGCGGCCTTTCCCTTTCCCTCCCCCCTCAGTGTCCACTCTCCCCACTGTGGCGCTCGCATGATTATGTTATATTTTCCTTCCTCTCTTTTCCCCCTTACTCGATCCTTGATTCGTCGATTCCATCTTTGCACCAGGTATTATACTCCCCTTGGTTCATTCGTCCCCGTTTCTCTCTCGACATCAACCTCGCTTCCACCCCGCCCGCCCTCCCGCCTCACCCACATTGTGCCGCTTTGCGATACTGTAATTTCTTATCACACTCTAACACCTCTCACCATTCTCCACCGGTTACCTTTCTAAATCTGTTTCTTCTTGTTCTAATTGGCATCACACTCTGGTCCAGTCGTATTCCACCCACCTTTTGCATATTTCGGCCGACATGCTCATTCAACGTACTACCCAACACTTTTCAACTTCAACTCACACTTTTCACTGCCACCCTCCAGTACATGTATTCGTCATTTTGGCGTCACCTGAATCGTTTCACTACCTCAGACCCTCCCCCGTCTTGTTCAACTCACACCCTTCTTACACGTGGCGCATCATATAAATAAAAACAGATACTTTTGTACATTTTACTGTACAAATCTGTTTATTGTATAATGTACAGCGCTGTGTCCCCAAGTGGCGCTATATAAATAAACATATACATACATACTGTATAATCTGTATTGTTATAATGTACAGCGCTGTGTACCCAAGTGGCGCTATATATATAAACATATACATACATACTGTATAATCTGTATTGTTATAATGTACAGCGCTGTGTCCCCAAGTGGCGCTATATAAATAAACATATACATACATACTGTATAATCTGTATTTTTCGAATGTCAGCGCTGTTTTGTCCTCAAGTGGCGCTTTTAAATAAACATATACAATACTGTATATCTGTTTGCTATAATGTACAGCGCTGTGGTCCCCAGTGGCGCTATTCAACATAACATACTACATACTGTATCTATCTGTATTGTTATAAATGTACACGCTGGTGTCCATCCAAGTGGCTAATATAAACATATCACATACATACTGTGTAATCTGTATTATAAATGTACCCGCTGTGTCACCCAATGTGCGCTATACTAACATAACAACATACTGTTAATCTGTATTGTTATAATGTAGCAGCTGCTGGTCACCCAAGTTGCGTATCATAATAACATATACCATAGCTACTGTAATAATCTGTATTGTTATAATGTAAGCAAGCCTGTGTACCCCAAGTGGCGCGTATAATAAATAAACATATACATAACTGGTATACTCTGTATTGTTATATTACAGACGTCCTGATGTTCCCCCAAGTGGCCGCTATATAAATAACATACATGACTATGTATAATCTGTATTGTATAAATGTCAGCGCTGTTATCCCAATGTGCGCTATATGCAAATACATACCCAACATACTGTCTAATCTGTATTGTTATAATTTACGCCTGTGTACCCCAAGTGGCCGTATATAAACATATACATACTACTGTACAAATCTGTAGTGTTATAATGTCAGCACTTCGGTCCCGAAGTGGCGCTATGATAAACATATACATACATACTGTATAAATCTGTATTGTTATATGTACATGCGCGTGTACCCAGTGGCGCTATATAAATAAACCATATACATATATCCTTAGGTATAATCTGTATGTTATAATGTACAGCGCTGTGTACCCAAGTGGCGTCTATAATAAATAAACATATACATACTATGTTATAATCTGTATTGTTATAATGTCCACAGCGCTGTGTACCCGTGGCTGATATAAATCAACATGTACAACATACTGTATAATCTGTAATGTTATAACAAATGTACAGCGCGTGTACCAAGTGGCGCTATATAATAACATATAACAACATACCTGTATCCTGAATGTTTATAATGTTACAGCCGCTGGTTCCCCAAGTGGCGCTATATAAAACACATATACAACATACTGTATACTCTGTATGTTCAACTGTAGCTGTGTCCCCAAGTGGCGCTAAATAAATAAACATATACATACCTATTACGTATATCTGTAATTGTTTAATGTACAGCGCTGTGGTACCCAAGTGTGCGGTCTTTAATATAACATATACATACTACTGTGTAAATCTGTATGTTTTAATGTCAGCGCTGTGGTCCCCAAGTGGCCTATATATAATAACATATATACAACTATATTCCTGTATGACTCTGTAGTTACATTAGCTGCTGGTGTACTCCAAGTGGCGCTATATATAGAATATAATCCCATATGACAATCTGTCTGTTTATCATTCCTGTTCCCAGTTCACATCTCCGTGTATATCTGCGTTGTTATAATGTACAGGCTATAGTCAGTCGCTTAAAAATATCTAAAGTGTAGTTCCGCCTGTGCCCAAGTGGCGTCTATACTAAATAACATATACATATCTATTCGTATTTTATTACAGCTGTCCCAGTGCCTAATATACTATAAGTATTCGTTGTATAATGGTACAGCTCTGTGTCCCAAGTGTCGCTATATAAATAACAATACATACAACTGTAAAAATCTGTATTGTTATACATTCAGCGCTGTGGTCCCCAAATGCGCTATATAAAGAATATACATACACGTAACTTATTAGACGACTTGTGACCAGTGGCATATAGCTATCATAATACTTTACTTATTTTAATGTCACAGCGCTGTGTACCCAAAGGCGCTATATAGAATAAACATTACATCATACTGTATCTCTGTATTGTTATAATGGCACAGCGCTGTGTACCCAAGGTGGCGCTATATAAACATAAACATAACACATCTGTATATCTGTATTGTTTATACATGCACAGCGCTGTGTAATCCCCAGTGGCCTCATATAAACATAACATACATCCTGTACTATCGGTATGTTTATAATTGTACAGCGCTGTGTATCCAAGTGGCGCTATTAAATAAACATATACATACATACTGTATAATCTGTATTGTTTCTATATGTGCAGCGCTGTGTACCCAGTGGCTCTATATAAATAACATATACATACATACTGTATAATCTGTATTGTAAGATGTTCAGCGCTGGTGTACCCAAGTGGCTCGATATAAATAAACATATACATCAATCTGTATAATCTGTATTGTTATAATGTACAGCGCTGTGTACCCAGTGGCGCTATATAATCACATATACATACATACTGTATAATCTGTATGTTATAAGTCGCTGTGTACTGCTATACTCATTCATCAGGATCGATGTTTAATCAGCGCTGTCCTCAAGAAATGGCACATATATAAATAAACAATATACATACATCCTGTATAAATCTGTATTGTATAAATGTACGGCGCTGTGTACCAAGTGAGCTTTATATAATAACATATATTACATACCTGTATATACTGGCTGTATGTTATAAGTACAGCCGTGTGTCCCCAAGTGGCGCTATATAATCTAAAATTATCATACATACTGTCATCATCTGTATTGTTTAATGTCCAAGCGCTGTGTACCCAAGTGGCGCATAATATACATCACATATCATACATACTGTATAACTGATTTTTATCTATGTACCAGGCGTTCAGCGTCCCACGACCCGTGGCGCTATCTAACATCAACCTCATCACATCATACTGTTAATCTGTTATTGGTTATAGCATCTGGTACCAGACGCTCTGTGTACCCAAGTGGCCTATCTAACATAACATATATAACATACTGTAGAATCTGTAATTGTTTTAATTAACATCGCGTGTCCCCAACAGTGGCGCTATATAACTAAACATATCCATACATATACTGTATAAATCTGTATTGTTATAATTACAGCGCTGTGTCCCCAAGTGCGCTATATTACATAAAATATACATACATCTGTAAAACTGTAATGTTATAATGATACAGCGCTTGTGTACCCAAGTTGGGCGCTATATAAATAACATATACATACCTACTGTTAATCTGTATTGTTAATAATGTACAGCCGCTTGTCCCCAAGTGGCGCCTATATAAATAAACATTCATACATACTGTATAATTGTATTTGTTAAAATGTAAGACCGCCCGTTGGTCCCGCAAGTGGCGCTATATAAATAACATATACATACATACTGATAATGTCTGTATTGTTAATTACTGTCCAGCGCTGGTCCCCAATGTGGCGCTATTAGAATAAACTAGACATACATGACTGTCTAATCTGTATTCTATAATGTACTGCGCGTGTTCCCCAAGTGGCGCTATATACACATATACATCATACTGTATAATCGGTATGGTTATAATGTACTGCGTGTGGTCCCCAAGTGGCGCTATCCTAAATAAAATAATACATACATACTGTATAATCTGTATTGTTATAAATGTAAGCGCTGTGGTCCCAAGTGGCGCTATATACAATAAACATATAGCATATCATACCTGTAATCTGTTTGTTTATAATGTACGGCTGCTGATGTCCCCCAAGTGGCGCTATATAATAAACCATTACAACATCCTGTATAATCTGTATTGTTATAATGTACAGCGCTGTGTCCCTCAATGGCGCTAGTATAATAAACATAAGACATACATACTGTTAATCTGTATTGTTATAATGTAAGCGCTGTGTCCCCAGTGGCGCTATATAAATAACATATCATCATACTGTACTAATCTGTTGTTTTAAAATGTACACGCTGTGTCCCCAAAGTGGCGTCTATAAAAATAAAACATACTACATACATACGTATAATCTTTTTGTTATAAAATGTAACAGTCGATGTGTATCCAAGTGGCGCTATCATAATAAACATCACATACATACTGTATAGAAATCTTTATTGTTTAATATGTTACAGCGTCGTGTGTATCCAAGTGGCGCTATAATAATAACATATACATCTGTAGGATATCTGTAGTTTGTTATTAATGGTCCCGACGCTGTGTCCCCAAGTGGCGGCTATATAATAAACTATAACATCATCTGTAACATCGTATTGTTATAATTACAGCGTAACAGCTGTGTAACCCAAAGTGGGCTGATCATAATAACATATACGTACATACGTAAATCTTAATTGTTATATGTACACGCTGTGTACCCAATGGCGCTTATAATAAACATAATACCGTACATACTGGTATATCTGTATTGTAATAATGCACGCTGTGTACCCAGTGGCGCTATATAATAACATATACATACATACTGTATAATCTGTAATTGTTATAATTTACAGCGTCTGTGTGAATCCAAGTGGCGCTATATAATAAAACATATACATACAGACTGTAATAATCTGTAGTGTTATAATGTCCAGCGCTGTGTATCCCATGGCGCTATATAAATAAACATATACATACATACATACATACTGTATAATCTGTATTGTTATAATGTACAGTGCTGTGTCCCCAAGTGGCGCTATATAAATAAACATATACATACATACTGTATAATCTTTATTGTTATAATGTACAGCGCTGTGTCCCAAAGTGGCGCTATATAAATGAACACATCGACATACATACTGTATATCTGTATTGTTCTATGTACAGAGCTGCTTTTTTTTTACCCAAGGGCGCCATAAATAAACACAGAATACATACTGTATAATCTGTATTGTTATAATGTACAGTGCTGCGTCCCCAAGTGGCGCTATATAAATAAACATATACATACTGTATAATCTGTATTGTTATAATGTACAGCGCTGTGTATCCAAGTGGCGCTATATAAATAAACATATACATTCATACTGTATAATCTGTATTGTTATAATGTACAGCGCTGCGTACCCAAGTAGCGCTTTAAAAATAAAATTATACATAAATACATAGTGTGGGCGTATTACAGGTATAGTGGGTGTGTACCACGTGTGTGTATTACGTGTGTAGAACATGTATATTATGTGTGTAGTGTGTGTGTATTGTGTGTGTGTATTAATACCATTTGATTAAAGGACAAACACCTGCAATCCCAAGACATTACCTTTGTGACCTGATTTGCAGATTAAAGGGGAACAAATTGTCCAATATATGTCTACCCATAATGATCTACTGATCCCTGCACTGTAATAAGTACCGTACAACCCCTTTAAATAAGTGAGGTTCCCTGGTAATAACGGTATCTCAGGGTGGACAAATCTCTGGACCTAATCTTCGAGAGGCGGTGACATTATCCAGGGTATCTGATCTTACATGGCAAGGTCCCTCATTTAAAGGTACGTTGGCTACCACAAAATACTACCAGGACCTGCTTTGGATTTGTGGCGATGACCTGAATGACTGAAATTCATAGACCTGACCAGCTTGTCCTTACACATTAAAATCTCCATCTTTTAAAGAGGTAACACGAGTATTAAATAACCATAATAACAAATTATTAACCACCACTGCCCATAGTTACTTGGTAACGGTGACCCGCACACAGGGATAAATCACAGGAGAGCAGAAACAGGAAACAAATTCCTTCCACACTTTGTTACAATTTAAAGGGGCGACTGCACAGAACACCTATTTAAAGCAATAAATCACATGACATTAAAGGGAAAGACCACCCAAACTAAACGCTGCACATAAGTAAATAAACCCCCCCAAACCGCAATATTTTGAATGATCTTCTAACATGTGCAAAGGAGGCAGCGGGGGAACAGCTAAAACATTAGTCAGTTAATGAATAAAACGCCACCTGTCATGGCCATGATTGACAGCTGCTACCCAAAACAAACAGAAAGAAGATTTGGGCAGAGCAGAACATTGGGCTGCCTATCATGTAACTGTTACATCTAAGATCTTTCAAACAATTGGGGGGTTTGGGGGGGGGGGTGAGCTACTTATGTGAAATTTTTAGCTTGGGGGTAGACGTGTCCTTTAATCGCAATAGGAATAAACCCCCATTTACCGTAACTGGCAGAATTGTTCAGGAGTTACAGGCAGGGAAATATGGGTTTATAAACAAGCTCAACTGCCAGTTCCAAGCCTACACATGCTCAGATTCTACTTCCAGTTCATAAAGATCCTGAAATTGTGTGTAATAAACCCCTGAATTTCACAGTATCTTACTATACAGTTTGTATAGTCATAGCATATAAGAGTATATTCCACATAGTGTAAATCTACCTGTATTGGTTATATTACAATATATATTACTGTAAAGCCTGATACAACAGCCCCCCAAGCAAATGACACAGGCGTGACAAATGGCCATTTCGGCTGATAATCGCGTGTGTATGAGTTCACCAACAAAATATGTAGACACAACTTCTGTCTCTCTCAATGATCCCACAATTAGACCCTGACAATGGGTACAGTCTCTTCTCACACCGCCAAGAGCCTCCAGAAAATTGAGAAGACCCCAGTGACCGCAACAGTGTCTCATTACGCTGATCTGTCAGATATAAAACCAGCATTTGACCTGTTTGTAAACCAACTATTTAACCAGGGATTTCCCCGTGTGTCTCTCCTGTACTGTATCAGGTATAAGTTGGATTTAACAAGGGTTTTTACTGTGTATCTCTTGTACTGTATCAGATAGAGTGCTCTCTTTAGCAAAACCCTCCCCCAAATACGGTACATAAATTCTCCATGTTGCAAAGCTAAGCACCAGTTCATTAAATACATGTTATATGGCTACACTGATACTGAATGCATCATGCTGACCATCCTTTAACCATCCTGATTTTATGTGTTTGGTTGTAAAGGGATGAGATGGGAACCTTACAAGAACACAAAGTTTAGTATTTAACACCAGAACAGGAATAATATCACCCCCAACCAAGTGGCCCTTAGTGTTTATAAACAGGATTCTGTTTGACATCATCTCCCTGGTAACCGGTTTGGTGGATATGCACACTCCCCCTGTGGGTGCAGACGTCTAGTTTCCCCACTTCAAAGGGAACATAGGTACTAAACAATGATACAATGTAGACTTGCACTCCAGCGTGAAATAGAGTGTTTATTGTAAGCCAAACATCAACAGTAACAACGTTTCGAGGGTATAACCCCCTTCATCAGGTCACACCTGATGAAGGGGGTTATACCCTAGAAACGTTGTTACTGTTGATGTTTGGCTTACAATAAACACTCTATTTCACGCTGGAGTGCAAGTCTACATTGTATCATTGTTAAGTGGATATGGTGACATCATAACCGGTAGGTGGCTACGGTGACATCATAACCAGTGGGTGGATACGGTGACATCATAACCAGTGGGTGGATACGGTGACATCATAACCAGTGGGTGGATACGGTGACATCATAAACAGTGGGTGGATACAGTGACATCATAAACAGTTGGTGGATACGGTGGACATCAATAACGTGGTGGAACGGTGACATCTAAACAGTTGGGGGATACGTGACATCATCAGCAGTTGGTGGATACAGTGACCATCATAAGCATTTGGTGATACAGTGACATCATAAACATTGGTGGATACCAGTGCATTCATAAACATTGGTGGATCAGTGACAATCAAAACAGTTGGTGGATTACAGCTTGACAACATATACCCCATAGACGAGGGGGAAGAGCCTGTTGCTAATGCCCAAGGAGCCGTGGCCCCAAACTAGAAAGACTACAGGCCCACTGGAGTAAGTTAGAACACAGGCCCTATTGTGATCTAGGGGCCCATTGTAATGAAATGAGACGAATGGGAAGATCCCCACAGACCCATTGACCCCTCCTAGACTTCCAGCCCCTCCCCCTAGTTCGTACCCCCCAGACTCCCGGGACTCGTGGATTAGCTCTACACTGCGGTGTACTCCCATGTCCGTTCCCTGGGGCGGGCAGCGCGCTATATAAATAAACATATACATACATACTGTATAATCTGTATTGTAATAATGTACAGCGCTGTGTCCCCGTTGGTGGATACAGTGACATCATAAACAGTTGGTGGATACAGTGACAACATATACCCAGAGACGGAGGAGGAAGAGCCTGTTGCTAGGCCCAAGGAGCCGTGGCCCCCAAACTAGAAAGAATAACAGGCCCACTGGAGTGAAGGTGAGAACACAGGGGCCCTATTGGTGATCTAGGGGCCACATTGTAATGAAATGGAGAATGGGAAGATCCCCACAGACCCATTGACCCCTCCCTAGACATTCCAGCCCCCTCCCCCTAGTTCTTACCCCCAGAATCCGCAGGGACATCGGGGATTAAGCCTCTCACTGAGGAGTTCTGTGTCCATATAAAGGTACAAGGACACAGACTGAGTGATACAGGGAACTCTGGGTACCACTCATGTATTATAAGGGATAATCTATCCCTACTGTAAATTATAAGGATATTAGAAGTCGCTGGATATTTCTGTGTCTTTATAAAGGTACAAGGACACAGTCTGAGTTATACCGGACAGTGAGGACTTCTATGTCTACATAAAGGTACAAAGACACAGACTGAGTTATACAGGGAACTCTGGGTACCACTCGTGTATTATATGGATATTAGAAGTCACTGGGGAGTTCTGTGTACATATAAAAGTACAAGGACACAGACTGAGTTATACAGGGAACTCTGGGTACCACTCATGTATTATAAGAGATAATGTATCCCCAACTGTAAATTATAAGGATATTAGAAGTCACTGAGGAGTTCTGTGTCCATATAAAGGTACAAGGACACAGACTGAGTTATACTGGGAACTCTGGGTACCACTCATGTATTACAAGGGATAATGTATCCCCTACTGTAAATTATAAGGATATTAGAAGTCACTGAGGAGTTCTGTGTCTATATAAAGGTACAAGGACACAGACTGAGTTATACAGGGAACTCTGGGTACCACTCATGTATTATAAGGGATAATGTATTCCCTACTGTAAATTATAAGGATATTAGAAGCCACTGAGGAGTTCTGTGTCTATATAAAGGTACAAGGACACAGACTGAGTTATACAGGGAACTCTGGGTACCACTCGTGTATTATAAGGGATAATGTATTCCCTACTGACAATTATAAGGATATTAGAAGTCACTGAGGAGTTCTGTGTCTATATAAAGGTACAAGGACACAGACTGAGTTAACCAGGGAACTCTGGGTACCACTCATGTATTATAAAGGATAATGTATTCCCTACTGTAAATTATAAGGATATTAGAAGTCACTGAGGAGTTCTGTGTCTATATAAAGGTACCAGGACACAGACTGAGTTATACAGGGAACTCTGGGTACCACTCATGTATTATAAGGGATAATGCATTCACTACTGTAAATTATAAGGATATTAGAAGTCACTGAGGAGTTCTGTGTCTATATAAAGGTACAAGGACACAGACTGAGTTATCCAGGGAACTATGGGTACCACTCATGTACTATAAGGATAATGTATCCCCTACTGTAAATTATAAGGATATTAGAAGTCACTGAGAAGTCACTGAGGAGTTCTGTGTCTATATAAAGGCACAAGGACACAGACTGGGTTATATAGGGAACTCTGGGTACCACTCATGTATTATAAGGGATAATGTATCCCCTACTGTAAATTATAAGGATATTAGAAGTCACTGAGGAGTTCTGTGTCTATATAAAAGGTACAAGGACACAGACTAGGTTATACTATACATTTTTCCAATAAATAAACCACCATAGAGAATGAATAATGTAACTCTCTGGGTTACTATTGGATCTACCTTCTTGCTATAGACTTGAATTATTTTACAGATTTTGTAGATTCCTTTATTTTATCGTAAATAAAGTTTAATTCTGTGGATTTTATTTGTGCAAAAAATTAAATATAAAAAGTATAAATTCACCAACACCCCAGACTCTCCATTTACAGGGCCTTCTATACACCAAGGTTCGTGGCTAATGCACCGTGTCCCTTACACCAGGGTCCTGTCAAACCTACCATTGTCACCCACCCACCAGGTTTTTTTGTTTTTTGTCCCTGAACTTATTTGAAACTTAGCACTGAAGGGTTGATTGCTTATATATAGTTTGAATTACAAGTATGATTAAGGTCTTTTTCTCAGCTCTGTTCATGTTATAACATTTGGTGCTGTGAGAAGAGGCTGATCTACTGCTGAGTTAAAGGGCAGTCCAACCTTAATACTAACTTTTAACAGTATGATAGGTACCCTCCCCCCCCCCCACCAACCGTATAAATTCATTCAGAAAGTCCACAGATTTCTTCACTACCTTCCTCTCTCCTCCGACCACGGGACCTTTGGCACACACTGCAAGCAGGGGCGGGACCGGCCAATCACGACGGACGCGGGCTGCCGGCTTCCAAATGCCGGGGAAGCGAGGGGAAGGTAAGTAAAAGATTCGGGGGACTTTCTTAAATTATTTTTAGCGGTTGGGGCTGGGAAAAGGCAATCATTTATATGGCCAGGGTTTCTGTGCAGGTGGGAGGGATCGGCAAAACAGGAGGGAGGGGAGAGGGCGGGTGACGCAGGTGCTGCAGTACGCATGCCAAACTTCTCCGGAGAGGGAGACAGTCCTATATGGACCTCTGATCTTCCTCTGGTGGGCATTTTGGGACTACAGGGAGACCCTATGGAGTGGGATGTGAGGTAGGATTAAACTACACTACACACATGGGCCGTAGTTGTGGGGATTATAGTCTTGGGGGTGGACATGCCTTTAAATTCAGAGAACATGTAAAAGTTAAACCAAGCATCTGTGATAACGTCTTTGACTAATCACCTAAAGGGGCCCATACATCTATAGATTTTACTTAACCTCGACGGCCTACCACCGATGTCCTTTCCTCTGCCGAACGATTCTCACGATCCTTACACGGACCGACATGCGATCGCAAATGCAATGGGATTTGCGATCGCATGTCGGCCGATTGTAAGATCGGGGTAGACAGACGGTTCCATGGCAGCATCGAGAACATCGCGTGAGCGCTCGGTCGGGTAAGTAAATCTTATAGATGTAGGGCACCTTAGTAATAAACCTCTGGAATGATCATGATCCAATGGATTAATGGCAATTTATTTCCAAACAATTAAAGGGTATGTCCACCCCCAAACGAAAGATGTATTGCTAGGAAAAGGCTGTGTAAAACCTCGACCCCAGGAGTTTACAGACGCCAAAGATGCCCCAAATGTACTTATCAGCCTTTGTTCCCTCGCTACCTCTGATACATCCGTGCCTTTTTCCGAACACGGAATTCACGCAGGAGGAGCTTCACTGCATCTGCCTCCGTGTGATTGGCTAAGGCACCATCGGCTTTTTGAAGGACACCAGTATGGCCCCATCGCAGCCCTTGGGAAGCCCTGGTGATATAGTTGTTATTGTTAAGTATAGCATAGTATAGTATAGTATAATATAAAGTACAATATAGAGTATGGTACAATAAGAATCGTATATATTGTATTTATAGATATAGCACATTATTGTCATGGTAATATCGCACAGGTTTATAGTACATTATTGTATGGTATTATCTAGGTTTTAGTAGTACATTATTGTATGGTATATACTAAGGTTTATACAGACATGTATTAGTACGGTATATAACGTATAGGATACTTATTATGTACATTTTGTATGGTATATATAACGGTTATAGTACATTTTGTATGGTATGTAGATCGGAGTTCTCAGCACCTTTACTGTACTGGTACTACTGTACAGGTATATCGCACATTAATTGATCTGGTAAGTACTACCGGTTTATAGTACATATTTATGGTATAATACTCAGGTTTTATATATTCCAGTTTCTGGTTCTACTAAAGTTATTTATGGTTATTTTTTACCTCGATATTCGGTACTACGTCGTCTATCGCCAACATACTTGTATGGCTACGATGACCGGTATATAGCCATATTTAGTCTGGTTCCACTGGTATACATTATGTATGGTATATAAGTTTTAATCTATATTGTATGGTATATACTCAAGTATTATAGTACACTGACTTTCTGGTATGAGTCAGTTATAGTACATTAGGTGCTATATAGGTTATCATTATTGTATGGATATATTAGGATAAATACAATATTTTTTGGGGTATGGTTATAGTACATTATTGACTTATTGAGGATATAGTAAGGTTTAAGAGTACCATTATTGTACTGGTATATAGTAAGTTTAGTCATGGATGTATAGTATATCGTAAGGTTGTATAGTAAGAATTATATGTACTGAGTATTGTATTCAGTACAGAGAAAGGGTTATGTAGATAGGTAAGCACTATTTTGGTATATAGTAAGAGTATAAGTATTCCTTTATAGTATGTAGCAATAGCATTCGGTCTTAGTACAGGTCATCGTCATTCTGTCTAGTATAGGTCATTAGTTCCATGTCAGGTTATAATCGTTATACAATTATGGTATGTACACGTCCAAGTATGTAGTATAGTATAACTTGTACATACAGATTGTAATATACACGATAGATAGTAATAGAATATTAGTATAGCATACCGTACAGAGTATAATATAAGCTAGTAATAGCATCTGTACTAGTACAGAGTATAATTATAGTATAGCATGTACAGTACAGAGTATAAATATAGTCGTATAGCATTGTACTGACAGAAGTTATATATATAGATTGTCAGTACAAGTTGATATAGTCTAGCATGTCATCAAGTATACGCTTAGTCTGAGTAGTACGAGATCATATGATTATAGATGTACAGCAAGTATAAGATATCCTAGTATAGCATTGTACAGTACGAGATGCATAATATAGTCTATAGCATTGATAGTACAGAGTATGATATATAATTGTATAGCAAGTCTGTATTGTTAGCATGTATGTACAGAGTATAATATTAATAGCATTGGTATAGACAGAGTTAATTGATTAGTAAGACATTGTATAGTACAGACGTATAATCAATATTGTAATAGCATGTATAGAAATATATAGCTGTTAACCGAGTATAATATATTGTATGCATTGTAGAAGTACAGAGTATAATAGAAGCATGTATAGAGCAATATGAATATAGTAGCATTTAGAGAGTATATATATTGTATAGCATGTATAGATAGCAGAGTATAATATATATGATATCATTGTAATTCAGGTATAATACTTTAGCATGATGTAATAGTATATATATGTATAGCATTGTATAGTACAGAGATAATGATATCATTGTTATAAGCATCTTTATCATAAGATGTAACACAGATATATAGATGAGTCTCGATATCGGTATAGTATAAGTATATTATTTAGTAATAGCATTGTATAGTTAGAGTATAATATATAGTATAGCATGTTAGACAGTATACTTATAGAGTAGTCAATTCATAGTAGGTTAATTAAAGTATGCATTGTATAGTAAGAGTATTAATATCGTATAGCATGTATAGTATAGAGATAATTAATTAACTAGTATAGCATTGTTAGTAAGAGTATAATATGTCTAGAATACTTGTAGATCAGATCGTAGTATATTATAGTAACGCATTGTATAGTATAAGATAATATCTGAGTCTATATAGGCATTTATAGTTACAAGCATATATATTCTACGTTGTTAGTACAGTCTATATATTGTATAAGAGATTGAGAATAGTATGACTGTAATTACGGATATGTAATACATGTAGTAGAGTAAATGTATAGAGTACGTAAAGTATATTTAGCATTGTATAGTATAGAGTATTATATATATATACAGGTATCGTATAGAGTATAATATATATGTATAGCATTGTATAGTAGAGTAGAATATTGTATAGCATTGTATCCGATACGAGTATGTATTAATTGTATGCATGGTATCAGTATGAAGAGTATTTAATAGTATAGTCATTGTATAGTACAAGTATAATATGAAGTCTAGTTATAGCTTGAGAGTATAGTATAGATAAATATAGAGTAATAGCATTGGATAGTATAGAGTGGATTATATATAGTATAGCATTGTATTATAGAGTATAATAGAGTCCTGTATGCATTGTATAGTATAGAGTTTATAATATATGTTAGATTGGTATAGTATAGAGTATTTATATATAGTTAGCATTGTAAGTATAGAGATATATGATTCTAGTATAGCTTGGTATAGTTATAGAGTATAATATAGAGTCTAGTTATAGCATTGTAGTAGTATAGAGTATTATTAATAGTATAGCATTGTATAGTAAGAGATAACTATAGAGTCTAGTATAGTTCTGTCATTGTCACCCCAACATCCCGGTTGTTCCCTCTCTGGTACATAGGGTCGATGTAAGGCAACACTAATCAAACTGAAGCGGAAGACACAAATGAACCTTTGCTGTCAAATAAACGAGGTACAGGCCTCTAACAGACATTGTTAGTAGATCAGTCTCCGCTAGGTCCCTAAATATGTTGTGTCAGTAAAAATTACGGTAAGTTTTACCCCACACAGGAGGTTGTTGTTCGACCCCCCCCTTCCCCTTCAACTGAAAGAACAGGCATTTGGGCTAATGCCATGTAGCTTGTTGTAGAGAATTGTTTAAGATCTGTGGATGATTGTTTAGGATCAGACCTTAATGAACATGTTACTGCTGGGCAGGAATTCCTGCTTGATTGATAGTGCACGTGCAAACATGAGCGCTTCTTAACTACTCTAGGGTTTGTCCCCCCGAGAAACCGAACCTTGAAGTCATAAATCTGTCATAGTTGAAGGTTACAAAGGCGAGGCTGCAAATAGGGTTTTTCAGGCTTCTGGTTCTTATTAAGCTTCAAGCAGTCGCAGGACATAAATTGTTTCTAACGTCTCTACGTTCAATCAAAGGCTTCCTCAAGGACAAAGTCCAAACAGAATCAGGAAACATTACCTTTTCACGCTCGTACCCTGAGTGGCAGCACTTGATACAGGCAATTTTTTAAAGTAAGATGCAGGTTTAATAGAACTAACTTGTTTTAAGGACCATTACATTCCGTTAAGGAAATTTAGCACAAGACTATATTGCTCTCAGGAACAGAAATAGTCAACAAATTGCCTTTAATAACCAAATGCTTCGGTCCCGACCAGTAGCAAAACAATGCCACCTACTGACATAGGCAGGTGTATCCATGTTTTTAAAAGTGATGTGATAAAACCTTGATTTTATCTTTTTCCGCACCTCTGTGAGTAGCGCCGTTTGTTCCTCTTACTCCCAATACTGGAATTGTCTAACACTCATTACCAATAGTAATGGAACGACTGTCAAATAAGAGAGCATCCTGGGAAAAAAAGGCCATTGCTGATCTAACACGGCAGCTCACGACCAACCCAGAGGCATAGAAGTAAATGATATACATATTTCATTTTTACATTAGGAAGAGACGTAGAAATTACAGAGGTCTGTTGTAATATGAATATCATTTACACTTAGCTACTCACACTTCCCATGAACACAAATGAAGGCAACAAGAATCCTGATCAGTAGGGAAGGACCCGCCAACCCTCAGCAAATCATTCAACCACTCAGATCCATATACAGTGAAAGGTGCAGACGTGCTACATTTCAAAAATACGACACCTTGACCCCTGACGAACTGTCAGAATAGGAAAGTCCCTCCCGCGTGTAAATACCCAGAAATATTTATTATTTCCTTAAAGGTAAAACTATACTGTAAAAATTAACTTTTTATAAGAAAAGCCCTGGGGCAAGGAGATAGAATTGATTTTCCTACCTCCCAATATTGTTTTGGGTGAGGAGCTGCAGCGCCATACAGTATTCTTCTGCCTCAGGTTATGCCCTGGGCCATTCTATAGATAAAGATAGTGCTGAAGCTCAGGAAGAATCGGCAGGAAGATTTTTCTTTGTCCTGCTGCTCTCCTCATAGAAGGGATATTGGGAGCGGTAATAAAAAGCACCAATCCTACCTCGACTGGTACTTTTTATTTATAATGTTTTTTTGAAAAAACTTTATATGCACGCTTAGTTTCCCTTTAATAAGCCACCACAGGTCTCATAGAAAATAGAATCCTGGTTGCGGTGAATTGCCCTGTTAATATTATTCAGTTTAAAATGACCAGTTGGAGAGCCTCACAACGTGGAACTAAACTGGTTTATGCGGTTGGCATTCTTTTGTAGGTTGTACCTAGCCCTTTAAAAATTCAGTCTGAGGATTAACACCAAACACACTTTGAGATTACCGGGTGTCCGAAAGGACACATGCTTACACATTGTCTTGTAGCACAATTAAAATGCCAAATAGATCTCCCAGCAAATTCCTCCCAAAACCGTTGTCCATTGTTATTCTGTCACAATCAGCTGGATTAAAGCGACTCATCTTTTCCTGCAAAGCAGCAACAAAGCCAAATTTAGGACACTGCCAAGAACAACCACACAAAATCGGCAGTGTGGTTAATTTCTCCCTGAAATTATTTACAAAACTCGACTTTTATAAATCAAGCTTAATGAATGAATTTGAGTTTTAACCTGAAAGGGTTACCCCCATTACCTTACAGATATAACACAAATTAAAAGAATAATGTACCTGTGTGGATTCTATAAACATTAACAGACCTTCACCATTTGGAGGAATCCTATTGGTTCTGTAGGTTGCCAACAAGGAACACACACAAAATGCAACCGCAACCTGCACGTGGGCAGTAAATCCTCTACACCCCACCTGCCAGATCTGCCAAGAAGAAATTTACAGTTCTCTAGACAAAGACGTATTGTATTGGACACAAGGCAAGTGACCGCCAAGTCTGCTCAGAACTCTGGGAATGCCCATTTAACCAACACAATCCACGTAAATATTGGCCGGGGGGCCAAATCGTTCTGTCTGGTTACACACCAGCTAAAGAATAGAACCTGCAGATTTACTAATGATTAGTCTTTAGAGAAAATGTATAGCCAATATCAGGCAATTCTAGAATTCATTAATTTAGCTTAGTTTTCCCTTAAAAATCTTATAGTTATTACCAGGGCTTTCTAAGCATAAATTTCAATTGTAGTTAATCTCCTGCCCACGTCCTGATATGCTAAACTCAAATGAAAAATGGAATACTGTAAAGCAACATTCCATTGCTTCCAAAGTGTACGCTGTTCACTCCAGTGTTCTGATAGAATGGAGAAGTATGGCAGCTCCCACAGAGAGCAGAATTACAGTCTTATAAAATTCACAGAAAAATGTCAATACTCAAGTTATACAAAGGGTATGGTTTTTCCCTTTATTACCCAGGAAAGTAGCATGTGCAGTAACCGAATAGTTCTGGTGTATCTATGGATGGTTATACTCCACGACACTCCCTACTAAAACATATACTACTATATAACATTACTAGCAAATACCCGCGCTTCGCAGGCGGAGATGTATTAGGAATCGTTTATTCGTAAGAAAGCAATGTATCGAATATGCTGTAATCACTCGGCACTTGATATATTAAAGATAAATTCAATAAGCTTTACGATATGCCACCTCATTAACTTTAATTAATATTATATTTTTTATCAACTACGACCAAATTTTGTTGAAAAAACCCCCACCACCCTCCCACGTCTGCCCCATACACCACCACTATTCCTCTCTGTCCACCCTCCAAAACCTTTCCTCCCTCTACAACCTCAGCCAGTCCCCCACCACCTGAAAATTTTGGTAAAAATCGGTCCAGCCGTTAGGTGCAGGAGGTTCAAAATTCATTCTTCCCCCCCCATTCACCCCACCCTAAAAAAATATTTTGTAATAACCTTTACCTGGTAAAGGAGTATACATGCATACAAAATTTTGGTTGCAATCGGACCAACCATATAGATTTGGTATAGCTTGTAAGCTAGGTAACCAATAAGTCTGTAGCAATTGTCAGATACTCACCGTTATACAGGTGGAATTTCGAACGAACCCTGCTTAAACTTTGTAAGTAAGGTGCACGAATGAGCCTGCCCAAATTTAAGCCGTCGCGCCTCCAGCAAGTTGGAAGAATAGTGATGAGTGAGTTGAGTAGAGGGCTTTGGCCTTTTATTAGTATTAGATACATACATACTGTATTAATCTGATGTTATAAGTGTACAGCGCTGTGTATCCCAAGTGGCGCGCTATATAAATAAACATTAACATACATACTGTATAATCTGTATTGTTATAATTACAGCGCTGTTGTCCACAGTGGCGCTATTAATAAACACTATACATACATACTGTTAATCTGTATTGTTTAATGTACAGCGCTGTGTCCCCAAGTGGCGCTATAAATAACATATAATACATACTGTATAATCTGTATTGTTTAATGTACAGCGTCTGTGTACCCAAGTGGCTATATAAAATAAACATATACAACATACTGTATATAATGGTTTGTTATAATGTACAGCGCTGTGTCCCCAATGGCGCTATATAAATAAACATATAATACATACTGTATAATCTGTATTGTTATATGTACAGCGCTGTGTCCCCAAGTGGCGCTATCTAATAAACATATACATACATACTGTATATCTGTATTGTTACATGTACAGCGCTGTGTCCCCAAGTGGCGCATATAAATAAACATATAATACATACTGTATATCTGTATTGTTCTAATGTACAGCGCGTGTCCACCAAGTGGCGCCTATATAAATAAAACAAACATACATACTGTATAATCCATGTATTGTATAATGTAGCGCTGTGTCCCAAGTGCGCTATATAAATAAACATATACTACATACTGTAAATCTGTATTGTTATAATGTACAGCGCTGTGTACCCAAGTGGCGCTATATAAATAAACATATACATACATACTGTATATCTGTATTGTTATAAGGAATACAGCGCTGTGTATCCAAGTGGCGCATATAAATAAAACATATACATACCTACACTGAATAATCTGTATTGTTATAATGTACAGCGCTGTGTACCAAGTGGCGCTATATAAATAAACATATACATACATACGGTATAATCTGTATGTTAAATGTACAGCGCTGTGTTACCCAAGTGGCGCTATATAAAAAAAACATATACATACATACGGTATAATCGTATTGTTATAATGTATAGCGCTGGTACCCAAGTGGCGCTATATAAATAAACATATACATACATACTGTATATCTGTTATTGTTTAATGTGTACAGGCGCGTTCCCCAAGTGGTGCTATATAAAATATACATACATACTGTATATCTGTATTGTTATAATGTCAGCGACTGCGTACCCAAGTGGCGCTATATAAATAAACATAACAACATACTGTATAATCTGTATTGTTATAATGTACAGCGCTGTACCCAAGTGCGCTTATAAATAAACCTACACCATACTGTATAATCTGTATTGTTAATGTCAGCGCTGGTCCAAGTGGCGCTATTAATAAACATATACATACGTATATCTATTGTTATAATGTACAGCGCTGTGTTCAAGTGCGATATAATAAACTATAATTCATACTGTATAATCTGTATTGTTATAATGTACCAGCGCTGCTTACCCCAGTAGCGCTTTAAAATAAAATTATACATAAAATACATAGTTGTGGCGTAGTAACAGGTAATAGTGGGTGTGTACCACGTGTGTGATATTACGTGTGTAGAACTGTATATTACATGTGTCGTATACGTCGGATGTAGTGTATTTGCTTATTTGTATTGTGTGTAGTAAATGGGTTGTTTGTGTGGTTATTCAATACCACTTTGCATTAAGGACCAACACCTGCAATCCCAAGACATTACCTTTGTGACCTGAAGTTGCAGATTAAAGGGAACAATTGTCCAATATATGTCTACCCATAATATCTACTGATCCTGCCTGTAATAAGTACCCGTACACCAACCCCTTTAATAAGTGAGGTTTCCCGCGTAATAATCGGTAGTCTCCAGGGTGAAATCTCTGGACCCTAATCTTCGGAGGGCGGTGTACATATCCAGGTTATCTGATTTATCATGTCAATGTCCCTCATTTAACAGGTAACGTTGGCTACACAAAATACTACCAGGAAACCTGCTTTGGATTTGTGGCGATGACCTGAATGACTGAAATTCATAGACTGACCAGCTTGTCCTTACACATTAAAATCTCCATCTTAAAAGAGATAACACGAGTATTAAATAACCATAATAACAATTATTAACACCACGGCCCATAGTTACTTTGTAACGGTGACCCGCACACAGGGATAAATCAAGGAGCGCAGAAAACAGGAAACAAATTCCTTCCACACTTTGTTACAATTTAAAGGGGGACTTGCACAGAACACCTATTTAAAGCAAAAATCCACATGACATTAAAGGGAAAGACCACCCAAACTAAACGCTGCACATAAGTAATATAAACCCCCCAAAACCCAATATTTTGAATGAGTCTTCTAACATGTGCAAAGGAGGCAGCGGGGGACAGCTAAAACATTAGTCAGTTTATGAATAAAACGCCACCTGTCATGGCCATGATGAAAGCTGCCTACCCAAACAAAACAGAAAGAAGATTGGGCAGAGCATAACATTGGGCTGCCTATCATGTAACTGTACATCTAAGATCTTTCAAACAATTGGGGGTTGGGGGTGGGGGTGGGGGGTGAGCCTACTTATGTGAAATTTTTAGCTTGGGGTAGACGTGTCCTTTAAATCGCAATAGAATAAACCCCATTTACCGTAACTGGCAGAATTGTTCAGGAGTTACAGGCAGGAAAGTATGGGTTTATAACAAGCTCAACTGCCAGTCCAAGCCTACACATGCTCAGATTCTACTTCCAGTTCATAAAGATCCTGAAATTGTGTGTAATAAACCCCTGAATTTTCACAGTATCTTACTATACAGTTTGTATAGTCATAGCATATAAGAGTAATTCCACATAGTGTAAATCTACCGTATTGTTTATATACAATATATATTACTGTAAGCTGATACAACAGCCCCCCAAGCAAATGACACAGGCGTGACAAATGGCCATTTCGGCTGATAATCGCGTGTGTATGAGTTCACCAACAAATATGTGACACAACTTCTGGTCTCTCTCAATGATCCACAATTAGACCCGAACAATGGGTACAGTCTCTTCTTCACACCGCCAAGAGCCTCCAGAAAATTGAGAAGACCCCAGTGACCGCACAGTGTCTCATTACGCTGATCTGTCAGATATAAAACCAGCCATTTGACCTGTTTGTAAACCAAACATTAACCAGGGATTTCCCCGTGTGTCTCCCTGTCACTGTATCAGGTATAGTTGGATTTAACAAGGGTTTTTACTGTGTATCTCTTGTACTTATCAGATAGAGTGCTCTCTTAGCAAAACCCTCCCCCCAATACGGTACATAAATTCTCCATGTTGCAAAGCTAAGCACAGTTTCATAAATAAATGTATAGGCTACACTGAACTGAATGCATCATGCTGACCATCCGTTAAACCATCCTGATTTTATGTGTTTGGTTGTAAAGGAGAGATGGGAAACTTCCTATAGAACACAAAGTTTTAGTATTTAACACCAGAACAGGAATAATAATCACCCCCAACCAAGTGGCCCTTGTGTTTATAAACGGATTCTGTTTGACATTTTTCCCACATCTCCCTGGTAACCGGTTTGGTGGATATGCACACTCCCCGTGGGTGCAGAGTCTAGTTTCCCCACGTTCAAAGGGAATAGGTACTAAACAATGATACAATGTAGACTTGCATCCGCGTGAAATAGAGTGTTTATTGTAAGCCAAACATCAACAGTAACAACGTTTTCCGAGGGTTAAACCCCCTTCATCAGGTACACCTGAGGAAGGGGGTTATACCCCAGAAACGTTGTTACTGTTGATGTTTGGCTTACAATAAACACTCTATTTCACGCTGGAGTGCAAGTCTACACTTGTATCATTGTTTAAGTGGAATTGGTGACATCATAACCGGTAGGGGGCTACGGGACATTCATAAACCAGTGGGTGGATACGGTGACATCATAACCAGTGGGTGGAACGGTGACATCATAAACCGGGGTGGGATACGGTGACATCAACCAGTGTGGATCGGTACATCAAACAGTGGGTGGATACGGTTGACATCATAACCAGTGGGTGGATACGGTGACATCATAACAGTGGGTGGATACGGTGACATCATAACAGTATAGTGCATATACATTGGTGGATACGTGACATCATAAACAGTTGGTGGATACAGTGACATCATAAACAGTTGGTGGATACAGGACATCATAAACAGTTGGTGGATACAGTGACATCATACAGTGGATAAGTCACTCAAAAAAGTTGTGGATGGACTATAAACTGGTGAACGCTCATAACATTGGTGATACAGTGACAACATATACACAGAGCGGAGGACGGAAGAGCCTTTGCTAGATGCCCAAGGAGCCGTGGCCCCCCCAATAGAAAAAAACAGGCCCCTTGAGTGAAGGTCGAGAACACAGGGGCCCTATGGTGATCAGGGCCACAATTGTATGAAATGGAGAATGGGAAGATCCCCACAGACCCCTCCCTAGACATTCCAGCCCCCTCCCCCTGGTTCTTACCCCCAGAATCCGCAGGGACATCGGGGATTAAGCCTCTCACTGCCGGTGTCTCCCATGTCCGGTCCGGGGGCCGCTCGGTGTGTGGGATCCGGTCAGGGGGGGCGGAGCGAACCAAGTGACACACGGGGGGGAACCACGTCAAGGGCCCAATGTGTCCGCCCGACCGGGCCCCGACCTGACACCCCCTGACCTGGTATCGGGCCCTGATAACACCCCCTGACCAGGTATCGGAGTCTTATAACACCCGGTGTCCGTCTCGCCCCCCTCCCTCCTGTCCCGGTGGTTCGGTCCGCACAGCGGCTCTTGGTTCAGCGTTCCTGGGATCAGCTGGACGAGGGAGCAACCCTCTGTGCGGGGGGAGAGACGGGGGGATCCGAGATTTAATTCTTCTAGATTCTGTCCGCACAAACCCCCAAATATGGACCGTTCGGTGTAATGAGAGATTAATGTATAATGACCAGACACCGCCTGTACGGGGCTCCGAGTCACACACTCCTGGGGATCGCGCTGATTCTCCCCACCCCTCTCACGGGAATGGTACAGGCGGGAGATGTGGAAGTGGAACGCACTTTGGAGAGGAGCCAGAAAGGAAATGGGGAGAGAAAGTGGGCGGGGAGAGGGAGGAGCCGGCGGTGTCAATCATCTGATTTCCATTCTAGGCAGGGGCAGCCCTATAATATTCATAATAGTTCAAATTCATTAAATCCCATAAGTAATAATTATTAATTATAGATTGAAATGTATCAATATGTAACAACACAGAAATATTATTATTATTAGTATTATTATTAGTAGTAGTATTAATACAACGATAATACCGTCAAATTGTCAAATGGTAAATGTCCTAGAATTATCACACTCAATGGACGACAACAGGATAAAGACACACCTGTAATGTAACAAACATAGAGAAGATAATCAATGCACATACCTGGGCCCCACACAATATCATATTATCTGCACACTGGCATACATTATAAACATAGAAAAGATAATCAATGCACATTCCTAGGCCCCATACAATATCATATTATCTGTACACTGGCATACATTATAAACATAGAAAAGATAATCAATGCACATTCCTGGGCCCCATACAATATCATATTATCTGTACACTGGCATACATTATAAACATAGAAAAGATAATCAATGCACAGAGTCTTACCCAATTGGGGGGAGCCGGAGTGTAGGCAAAGGAAGGGATCCTACCATATGCCGTAACCAGCACAGTAATAAATGGGTCTATCTATCTATATAGATAATCTACACCTTACATCCTACATCCGTAACCTTCCGTTCACAGCAGCAGTATATTGTAATCTATATATATCTATATATGATAAATCTAAACCCTACATCCTACCACCCGGTAACCAGCCAGTCAGTATAGTTGTATCTATATATCCTATATGATAAATCTCTACACACCTATCCTCCTGGATGGTAACCAGCACAGTATATGATATCTATACATCTATATATGATAATGTACACCTTACATCCTACCTATACCGGTAATCAGCACAGTATATGGTATCTTATACATCTATATAGATAAATCTACCTTAATCCTACCTATCCGGTACCAGCACAGTAAATATGTATCTATATCTCTATATATATACTTAACCTATCTACCGCCCATGATGATCATTATACTATATATAAACTCTCCTAACACTACTATCCGGTAATCCAGCACATAATATGATTCTAATCTATATATGATAAATCTACCCTACATTTCCATCCTATCCGATTCGTAACAAGCACATATATGGGATCTTATATCTATTATGTATAATCTACCTTAAATCCCTACCTATCCGGAACCAGCACAGTATATGGAATTATCTATATATCTGCTATATGATAACTCTTACCCTTACATCCTACCTATCGACGTACCTAGCACATTATATAGTATCTATATATCTATATATGATAAATCTACCCTTACACCCCTACCTATCCGGAACCACACATAGAATACTATGAATATACACCTCGACCACCTTATACGGTAAATATATATCTGCTAATAAATGATAAATTACCCTTACATCCTACCTTATCCGGAACCACCACAGTATACGGTATGCTATATTATCTATATATGATAAATCAACCATGTATACCGCCACGTATATACTATAAGGATCCCTAATCCTATCTGTACCATGCACAGTATAACGGTATCTATATCTATATATGATAAATCGTAAACCCTGTTACATCCTACCTATCCGGGATACCAGCACATTATTGGTATTTATATCTTTGATAAACTACCCTTACTCTAATACGAACAAGTCGGATAATATCTAATATTAAATCTACCTTAAACACTACCTATCTGGTAACCAGCACAGTATATGGTATCTATATATCATTGATAATCTACCCTTACAATCCTACCTATCCGGTAACCATCACAGTATATTGTATCTTATCTATATATGATAATCTACCCTTCACATCTACTATCTGTGTAAACATGCACAGTATATGTATGCTAATATATCGATGATTAATATGCTACCTTACATCCACCTATCGGTAACCAGCACAGTATATGATATCTATATATCTAAATGATAAATCTACCTTAAATCCTACCTATCTGGTAACCAGCACAGTATATGGTATCTACTACTAACTATATATGATAAATCTACCCTACCCTACAATCCTACCCTTGGAACCAGCACGAATGGAATCTATATCTTATATGAATAAATCTACTCCTTACATCCTCCATCCGGTGAACCAACAGGATTTGGTATCTATATATCTTATATGATACAATCTACCCTTACAGTCTACCTATCTGGTAACTTGCACAGTATTGGGGGGGAGTAATCTCATAATCTATACTATGATAAATTACCCTTACAAATCCTACCTTCGGTAACTCCACAGTATATGGGTATCATATATCTATATATGATAAATCTACATCTCCCTTCATCCTCCAACTATCTGGTACCAGCACAGTATATGATATTATTAATATTGATAAATCTACCCTTACATCCTACCTATTGGTACCAGCACAGTATATAGACATCTGGGGGTTTTATTTGCACTTCATACGTCATACTGCCATGTATCTGTATGTCTTGTATATTACCCTCCTAATTAACATTGTAAGTCTATGGGGCAGCGGACCTTCGTTACTTCTTTGGGCAAGACTCTGCATTCCCCCCCCCCTAATTTATTAATTTATATATTTTTGTACTAAACGTATCCATGATTTATCCCCCTTGTATGACCGTATTGTATTTTCATTTAACCGACAGCCTACGTCCCCCAAGTGTGGCGCTTTATATAATGTAGTATAGTTTTATATAAAGCAGAAAGAAGAGGTTTTTTTTTTCAATAATCTGGGCCAGTCCTTTCTTTCACCACTAGATAAGATTGTCCCTCCCGTGTAGCATATAGCCCATTTTTAGTAGACATTTTATAATGATTACACTGTAGGAGGAGCTGTACTCCATCAACTTAATTTATTTAAACTGTTATGATATTGTTGAGGCCTTCTTGTTGGAACATTAGAAGGCAAATAAACATGAAGTTCTGTACTACACTAGTCGCCAGCTATCCCTCATACTGTACTGTCTTGTATATTTATATTTATACATATGGGTGGGAGCTGCCATATTGTTTCCCTTAGACAGTACAGTATGAGGGTATAGCTTATTGTGTGTACAGAACATTCCTTCTCTGTATATTTATACATATGGGTGAGAGCTGCCATATTGTTTCCCTTAGACAGTACAGTATGAGGGTATAGCTTATTGTGTGTACAGAACATTCCTTCTCTGTATATTTATACATATGGGTGGGAGCTGCCATATTGTTTCTCTTAGACAGTACAGTATGAGGGTATAGCTTATTGTATGTACAGAACATTCCTTCTCTGTATATTTATATTTATACATATGGGTGGGAGCTGCCATATTATTTCCCTTAGACAGTACAGTATGAGGGTATAGCTTATTGTATGTACACGGGGGGTGAGCGAGACCAAAAGGAAGTGAAGTGAACTGAAAATGGAGCTCCCCAGGCGAATCTGAGAAATCGGTGATGGCCTCGATGGGAACGTGTAAGTATGCATCCTGTATATCGAGAGATGCTAAAAAGTCCTCCCGGTCCTATGGCCAATATGACTGGTCGTAGACACTCCCATTTTGAAGTGGATCTTTCTGACATATATGTTTAGTTCCTTGAGGTCCAAGAGGGTAAAAAAGTTACATATTTTTGGAGGAGAATGGAGTAAAATCCTAAAAATATGTGAGTAGGAGGTACCGAAGTTATTACTTTTGTTAGTATTAAGGTGCCATCGCTTGGTGAAGGCTTTTCATTTGGAGGGAGATCTGGGAAGTGTGGTCTCGGGGGTAGGGAGGAGAACGCAATGCGCTATCCCTGAGATCACGTTTAGAGTCCGTGGACGGTTGGTTCCACGCCTTGGACCAAGAAGTTCGGGAGGTTCATCTCCTAGGAGGGGCCTGGGAAGAGGACTCTGAAGTGGCCTTGGGGAGGCGCGGAAGGGCCGAAAGGAAGGGTGTCTGTGAAAAGTAGGCAGCCTCGGGTTTTGTTCTTCCCCCCGTTGCTTGCAATATTATTTTCTCTAATTCAGGGCAAATAATTTTCCTACTGAAAAGGGAACACTAACGAGGGCCTTTTTTAGGCGGCATCAGCAGCCCAGGCGGACAGAGATGATGGAAGATGCTAAGGATTTCGCCCAAGCTGGTTCATACTCCTGAAAGGGCCCTTGAGGAGCTGAAGTTTGCGAAGCCTCAGGAGGTTTTTTAAGTGAATCTAACGATTCCGATAGATCTATCTCAGTCTGGTCTTGATGGCTGATCAGTATGCGCTGGAGGGGCGTCATTGTAGCATTACAGGCAGCACACCACATGGCTAGATTGGCCTGTGGGTAATATGGAATGGCAGGTCGCACAATATGTGATATTCACCTTCTGATGGACGGGAGGGACCCTATAGCAGAAGAAAAGTAGGGCTGACTACCCCACGGAGTAGAGGACACCGGATTCCACCCCAAAAAAATCGAATAGACTTAGCTTAAGAGTCAGAGAGAGAGGTACTGCGGATAATACAGGCAGGGAGCCGGTGGAGGAGCGCCAAGAACCTGTGCAGCCAAGGAGGATCAGTGCTGTAAGCTAGCACGGGAATCCTAGCCGGACGTTGAATCCGCCTGCGAATGGAAAGCGATTGAAGAGATGGCCAGTGGGAGGAGCTCCCACCAGTTAGTAGGACCAGGGGGTCTTACCTGTAAGGCGTCTGAAGATTGCCTGATCGTCATGGAGTTCAACAGAGGGTGGCAGCTGCTGTTGAATGCCGGAGTGTGCCTGTTGAGACTGGTCCAGCCACATGGCTCAGTCATGGGCAATGTTCTCAGAAGTGGGGGGAGCTGCCCAAGTCTGAATGGATTTTAAAGGAAACTGGAAGGGGTTACAAGCTGTTCCATGAGGCAAAGTAGTAACAGCAGAGGTGGGGATAGCCCAGGTCTGTGTGTGTGGCTGTGGGGAAACGCTGGAAGGGGTTCGCTCCTGGGGTGGAGTACTTAACCCCTGCTGGGCCTGGGTCCCCCAAGGCTGAAAGAGAAAAACATTTTAAGGCCTGTAGCTAGCTTTAAAACTGATAAAGAGGTTTGGGGGTGGGGCTTCTATCGCTCCGTCCCAGCAGGAGGATACAAGTGGGCGTGTTCAAGACAGAATCTTGCTGGTGGTGTCACAGCTCATTGTGTAAGCAGGAAGCACCACCCTCTATACTGCTGCAAGTCTGGATAGACTGCAGCTAGAAGCACATTTCACATGTAGGATTGAGCTCTACTAGAGGGGACTTGTATGGAGCCACAGTTCTATTTCAGTCAGTAACCGCCTGTCCGTCTCTTTACCTGCAGATCTTTCAGGGTAGGGTATTTCATTAGGCAAGGATTCTAACTTGTTCTCTTCCAAATCGAGTTCCCTTAACTTTCGCAGGTTCCCAATACCGTGTGGAAGTTTCTTTAGAAGATTGTTAGAGAGGATGAGAACCTGCAGATACAAACGGATGTGAAATACAATAGACTAGAAACAATTCACTGCACAACACTAAAGGTGGCCATACACTAGAAGGATTTTACTTACCCACCGAGTGATCCCACGACATTAGAGCGATCGCCCAACCGCTTTCCCGTTCTTCTTTGCGACCAACATGCGATGCAAAAAACCTTCAATCGCATGTCAGTGGGAAAGAAGGCCTTTAGCGTTTGAAATAAATGACATGGTGAAGGTAAAGCCATGGGTAATCATCTTGTTATGGGGGTAGTTTCATAGTTTACGCCAAGGGAAAGTCAGGTTTTCAGTAATTTTTTTTTTGGGGGGGGGGGGGGGGGGGGGGGGGGAGGAGTCAATTGCCCTACCTCATTTCCTACTTACTTTAAAAGACATCAGCGTGGGAAAACGTCTGACTCACCACTCTCTATTAGAAACACACACACACCTAGAATAATAAAAGGGGGAGGGAGGTATATTCAATGCCAATGTCTTCCAAGTACAAATAGGAGGTATGAGTAATAACAGGACTTATCCCTATGAGAAACCTGCAATAAAGAGAGGGATCACAGTGGTTATAAAAGATAGGCTGCCCTGTACCGTATAATACTAATGGGAGAGTTTACAAAGACGACAATTTATGTTTGTTACATTAAGTAATTTGACAAACGAGTCTTACCTCAATGGAAACCAGGCCAGAAACATCTCAGGGATCTTTGTTAACTGATTAGTAGCCAGGTTAACTCTACCATACTCGTCCAGGTGCCAAAATCCAGGGGGAGAGAAGTCAGCTGATTGTCCTAAAAGGAGATAATAAACCATATAACAATGTATCAATGAACAGAGGATGGTAATCATAAATGAGAGCAGCACGAAGTTAAATAACAAAGAGAAACTTTGCATATCTCCACCCACCTCCCTGGGAATCCTGGGAGTGGGAAATCATTCTTACTTCTTGGATTAGTGGGCAATGCTATTTTTACAGCAAGAAGCCCCTTTGTTTTAAAAATGCTTTATTTCCTTACAAAAGTAGATAAAAGCAATGCTAGATCAAGAAATAAGTCATAAGTTTAAGTAAAAAAAAAGTATCACAATTTATTATTACTTAATACGACTAAAAAATCCTTCATTACTACATACACACAGAACTAAAGCAATGTTATATAATACATACTATATTACTATATACATAAAAGATATGCTATAAACTATAAATAAAAGCAGTGCTATATTACTATATTTACTATACAGTTAAACATCTATATTACTATATACATAAAGAACTATTAACATATAATAGGCAGTGCTATTTACTATACATTTACTGTAAACATAAAGCATGCTATAATACTATACTATTTTACTAAATAACTAAATAATAAGCCCCTTCCTTAGTCTCCCACACTGTTTCTGCCTGGACGCTGCAAAGTTTTTTGGATAAGACTATATAATACTATACTATATTACTATTAATAAAAGCAGTGCTATATAATGCTATACTATATTAAATGAAAAAATCATGCCAAGTCACCACCATGTGGCTGAATCCTGATGTAAGGAGGGAAATGGAAAGAAGAGAATGACATTTAACCTTTAAGGCAGAGGAAACGGAAAGGGCCTTTACGAACTATAAAAACTGTAACAAGGTGTGGTATAAAGCATCAAGCTAGCTAAATTATTAATCAAGTTAGGATAGCTGAACAAAGCATCACTAACCACGCAATTTTATTATTATTATTTAACAATTTATATTAATAGTAAGGAGATAGAAGACTGAATATGTGGGGCCATAATTAATTAGTTAGTTAAAGATGATGGCATAAAGCAAACTATTGAACATTTTTCCCCCTCTGTATACGCTATACAGTATACACTTACAAGTACGAAGTACAGATATCAGAATATGGGTCATTGTTCAGGCATAAACACTGGAATGAGGGGCAGTGAATATAAGAAATGAGTCACTTAGTGAGCTGATTTATACCACTGAATCTTCCCATTATAAAATATCACAACTTATGTATTATAAGGATATTAGAAGTCACTGAGGAGTTCTGTGTCTATATAAAGGTACAAGGACACAGACTGAGTTTATACAGGGAACTTGGGTACCACTCATGTATTATAGGATAATGTATCCCTACTGTAAATTATAAGGATATTAGAAGTCACTGAGGAGTTCTGTGTCATATAAAGGTACAAGGACACAGACTGAGTTATACGGGAACTGGGTACCACTCATATGTATAAGGGATAATGTATCCCTACTGTAAATTATAAGGATATTAGAAGTCACTGAGGAGTTTGTGTCTATATAAAGGTACAAGGACACAGACTGGTTATACAGGAACTCTGGGATACCACTATTATTATAAGGGATAATGTATCCCCTACTGTAAATATAAGGATATAAGAAGTCACTGAGGAGTTCTGTGTCTAATATGGTACAAGGCACAGACTGAGTTATACAGGGAACTCTGGGTACCACTCATGTATTATAAGGATAATGTATCCCTACTGTAAATATAAGGATATTAGAAGTCACTGAGGAGTTCTGTTCCATATAAAGGTACAAGGACACAGACTGAGTTATACAGGGAACTCTGGGTACCACTCATGTATTAAAGGATAATGTATCCCCTACTGTAAATTAAAATGATAGTCACTGAGGAGTTCTGTGTCTATATAAAGGTAAGGACACAGACTGAGTTATACAGGGAACTCTGGGTACCACTCAGTATTATAAGGGATAATGTATCCCACTGTAAATGATAAGGATATTAGAAGTCACTGAGGAGTTCTGTTATCCATAAAGGTAAAGGACAGAAGATATACAGGGAACTCTGGGTTCACTCATGTTTATAGGGATAATGTATCCCCTACTGTAAATTAAGGATTATTAGAAGTCACTGAGGAGTCGGGTCTATATAAGTACAAGGACCACTTATACTGAGTAACAGGGAACTCTGGGTACCACTCATGTATTATAAGGGTAATGTATCCCTACTGTAAATGATAAGATATTAGAAGTCACTGAGGAGTTCTGGTCTATATAAAGGTACAAGGACCATACTGAGTTTATACAGGGAACTCTGGGTACCACTCATGTATTATAAGGGATAATGTATCCCCTACTGTAAATTAAAATGTATCACTAGGGGTTCTTGTGTATATATAAGGTACAAGGACACAGACTGAGTTATTACAGGGAAACTCGGGGTACCATCATGATTATAGGATATGTATCCCTAGATGTAAATTATAATGATAGGCACGAGGAGTTATGTTATACGGGTAGAGATGCATTTTCACATACTGTTTCCCAATACATATTGGTTATTCAGTAAGATGACGGTTATTAGCAACATGAGAAATGTTCTTATGTTGCTAAAACTTTTTGAACACACAAAAAACATGGTTCAACATCCTTTTAATCAGGTAGTGGGGACTTTAGCCACAACATAAGAGACAAATTTCAGGGCAAATTTACAAATACACATACATATTTTTAACGTATGAGGGTATAGCTTATTGTATGTACAGAACATTCCCTTCTCTGTATTATTATACATATGGGTGGGAGCTGCCATATTGTTTCCCTTAGACAGTACAGTATGAGGGTATAGCTTATTGTGTGTACAGACATTCCTTCTCTGTATATTATATTTATACATATGGGTGGGAGGGCCATATTGTTTCCTTAGACAGTACAGTATGAGGGTATAGCTTATTGTGTACAGAACATTTTTCTCTGTATAATTTTACATATGGGGGAGCTGCCATATTGTTTCCCTTAGACAGTACAGATGAGGGTATAGCTTATTGTATGTACAGAACATCCTTCTCTGTATATTATATTTATACATATGGGTGGGAGCTGCCATATTTTTCCTTAGACAGTACAGTATGAGGGTATAGCTTATTGGTGTACAGAACATCTCCTTTCGATATTTATTTATACATATATGGGGAGCTGCCATATTGTGTCCCTTAAAGTACAGTATGAGTGGTATAGCTTATTGGTGTACAGAACATTCCTTCTCTGTATATTTTATACATATGGGTGGAGCTGCATATGTGTTTCCTCTTAGACAGTACAGTATGAGGGTATAGCTTATTGTTGTACAGAACATTCCTTCTCTGTTATTATATTTATACATATGGGTGGAGCTGCCATATTGTTTCCCTTAGAAGTACAGTATGAGGGTATAATATTGTATGTACAGAACATTCTCTCTGTTATATATGACATATGGGTGGGAGCTGCCATAGTGTTTCCCTTAGACAGTACAGTATGAGGGTATAGCTATTGTAGTTTACAGACATTCCTTTTGTATTATTTATACATATGGGTGGGAGCTGCCATAGTGTTTCCCTTAGACAGTACAGTATGAGGGTATAGCTTATTGTGTGTACAGAACATTCCTTCTCTGTATATTTTTATACATAAATGAAAGCCCCAGACAGATCCCTTTAATGACTGTAATGGAGACTGGCAATGTTACAGGAGATTAAAGGGGAAGTAAAACCTCATGTCAGTCGCAGCCTAACGCAGACAGGATTGCGGCTGGGTTACAGCGTCTGGGTTCCCTTTATACCAAGCGCAGGTTGGTGGTGGAAGAAGGGAACCAAGCGATGAAGGACATTGCTCTGTGTTTATGGCGAGAGCGCGCTGGATGGCTTCCTGTCTCTCCTTTCCCTTTAACAGAGCCATGTCCTTCATCGCTTCTAACGCAGACAGGATTGCGGCTGGGTTACAGCGTCTGGGTTCCCTTTATACCAAGCGCAGGTTGGTGGTGGAAGAAGGGAACCAAGCGATGAAGGACATGGCTCTGTTAAAGGGAAAGGAGAGACAGAAATCCATCCAGCGCGCTCTCGCCATAAACACAGAGCAAAAACAGATAGAATGTACCGTACAGAACACAGCGCGCGGTGACATCCAGTGACATGATGACATCAGAGAGTGACGGTGTACCGTACAGAACACAGCGTTTATATAGACACAGAACTCCTCAGTGACTTCTAATATCCTTATAATTTACAGTATGAGATACATTATCCTTATAATACATGAGTGGTACCCAGAGTTCCCTGTATAACTCAGTCTGTGTCCTTGTACCTTTATATAGACACAGAACTCCTCAGTGACTTCTAATATCCTTATAATTTACAGTAGGGGATACATTATCTCTTATAATACATGTGTGGTACCCAGAGTCCCCATACATATCAATTATCTGTACACTGGCATACATTATAAACATAGAAAGATAATCAATGCAATTTCTGGGCCCCATATCATGTCATATTATTTGTTACACTGGATACAGTATAAAACAAAGAAAAGACTGACTGTACCCTAGTGTGGGAGGTCCTATGCCTTTAGTATAAAAGCACTGGCGGATGGCCTCTTCCTTCATTTTAAAAAGCCAGAGGGCTGGGGGGAAGTGATAGAGCCTGTTATAATGGATCCAGTGCACAACTATTGAGAAATGTAGTTTGCGAATGGTAAATCATTCAAGACTGGGGTTACCTTGACACAGACTGAGTTATACAGGGAACTTGGGAACCCACTCATGTATGATTAAGGGATAATGATCCCCTACTTGTACATTATCAGGATATTTACAAGTCACTGAGGAGTTCTGTGTCTATATAAAGGTACATAGGACAGGAGATGTATACAGGGAACTCTGGGGTCACACTTCATGTATTATAAGGGATAATGTATCCCTACTGTAAATTATAAGGATATTAGAAGTCACGTGAGGAGTGTCTGGGTCTATATAAGGTTCAAGGACACAGGACGAGTTATACAGGGAACCTGGAGGACCATCATGTATATAAGGGATAACGTTCCTACTGGTAAATTATAAGGATATTAGAAGTCCACTGAGAGTTCTGTGTCTATATAAGGTACCGGACACAGCTGAGTTATATACAGGGAACTGCTGGTACACATCATGTATATACGGGATAATGTATCCCCTACTGTAATATAAGGATATTGAGTCCTGAGGAGTTCTGTGTTATTATAAAGGTTACAGGACACAGATTGAGGATACAGGGAACCTGGGTTACCACTCAATGTATCATAAGGGAAATGTATCCCTTACTGTAAATATAAGGATATTAGAAGTCATGAGGAGTTTGTGTCTATATAAAGGTTACAAGGCACAGACTGAGTATCACAGGGAACTCTGGGGTAAACACTCAATGTTTTAAGGGATAATGTATTCCCTACTGGTAAATTATAAGGATATTAAGAAGCATGAGGAGTCGTGTCTATATAAAGTACAAGGACACTATTCAGGACTGAGTTATACAGGGAACTGGGTACCACTCATGTATTATAAGGGATAATGGATCTCACTACAATAAATTATAAAGGTATTAGCAAGTCACCATGAGGAGTCTGTGCTATATAAGGTAAAGGACACACAGACTGAGTTAACAGGGAACTCTGGGTACCACTATGTTTATAAGGATAATGTACTCCCCTACTGGTAAAATTATAAGGATTAAAAGTCACGTGAGGAGTCTGTGTCTTATATAAGGTACAAGGCACAGGATCTGAGTTATACCAGGGAAACTCTGGGGTACCACTCATGATTATACAGGGATAAGTATCCCCTACTGTAAAGTTATAAGGATATTAAAGACGGTCCACTGAGGAGTTCGTGTCTATATAAGTTCAAGGGACACAGATGGGTATATACAGGGAACTCTGGGGACCATCATGGTATTATAAGGGTAACTGTATCCCCTAACTGTAACTTATAAGGATTATTGAGTCCGAGAGTTCTGTGTCTATATAAGGTACAAGAGCACAGGCGTGAAGTTTACAGGGAAAACTCTGGGGTACCACCAGTATTATAAGGGATAATGTATTCCCCACTGTAAATATAAGGATAGTTAAAGTCACTGAGGAGGTCTGGGTCTATATAAACGGTACAAGGAAACAGGTGACGGTTTACCGAGGGAACTCTGGGTACAACTTCATGTATATAAGGATAATGTATCCCCTACTGTAAATTTTAAGGATATTAGAAGGCACTGGAGGATGTTGATGGGTCTATATAAAGGTACAAGGACACACAGACTGGTTATACCAGGGAACTCTGGGGTACCACTCATGTATTATAAGGGATAATGTATCCCTACGGTGAATTATATAGGATATTTAGAGTCAATGAGGAGGTTCTGTGTCTATATAAGGTACACGGACACAAGCTGAGGTATACAGGGAACTCTGGGTACCACTCATGTTATTATAAGGGATATGTATCCCCTACTGTAAATTATAAGGATATTTAAAGTCACCTGAGGAGTGTCTGTGTCATATAAAGGTAAAGGACACAGACTGAGTTATACAGGGAAACTCTGGTACACTACATTGTATTATAAGGAGAATGTACCCCTACTGTAAATTATAAGGATATTAGAAGGTCACTGAGAGTTGTGCCTATATAAAGGTACAAGGACACAGACTGAGTGTATACAGGAGAACTCTGGGTACCACTCAATGTTTTCCAAGGGATAATGTTCCCTACTTATAAATATAAGGATATTTAAAGTCACTGAGGCGTTCTGTGTCTATATAAAGGTACCAAGGACACAGGGCTGAGTTATACAGGGAATGGGTACCACCATGTATTATCAAGGGATAATGTATACCCTATGTAAATTTATAAGTATATTAGAAAGTCACTGAGGAAGTCTCTGTGTCTATATAAAGGTACAAGGACACCAGACTGAGGTTATACAGGGAAACTTGGGTTACCACTCATGTCATTATAAGGGGATATGTATCCCCTACTGTTAATTCATGAAGGATATTAGAAGTCACTGAGGAGGTATTAGTAAGACAACCCTGATGGTGTGTGAGTGGTTCTGAGGGTAGTTAGTGGTCGCGGTTATGATTTGGTGATTGGTGTATGAGTGATTGTGGATGTGAGATCTCGTATTTGTGGGTTGGTGAGGGCTGGTGTCGGATTTGATTGTGGTGATGTGATCTGGTGTGTGTAATGGTGTGTGTTCTTAGCGTCATGTTTTGATTATAGGGAGTTATGATTTTGTTTTATCTATGTTCATTAGTAGGTTTAGTTAGTCGAACTGCGGAGTTCGTGTGTGTATGTGTGGTAGGCTGAGCAGATGAGTTATACAGGGAATACTGGGTACCACCATGTATTATAAGGGATAATGGTATCCCTCGTAACATCTATAAGGATATTAGAAGTAACGAGGAGTTCTTGTGTCCTATATTAAAGTACAAGGACACGCTGGTTATACAGGGAAACTCGGGGTACCACTCATGATTAAAGGATAGTGTATCCCCTACTGTAAATTATAAGGATATATAGAAGGTCCACTGAGGAGAGTCTTGTGTATAAAACGGACAAGGACCACCGGACGGAGTTATACAGCGAACACTTGGGGTACCACTCATGTATATTAAAGGGATAATGTATCCCTACGTAATATATAGGGATATTAAAAGTCACTGAGGATGCTCTTGTCCGTCTATATAAAGGACCAGGACACAGGACCTGAGTTTATACAGGGAACTACTGGGGTACCACTCAGTATTATAAGGGTAAGTTCCCCTACGGTAACCATTAACCCAGGATATTCAAAGTTCACTGAGGAGACCTCTCCAGTGTCCTAATAAAGGTACAGGGACACAGGCTACTGAGTATACAGGGGAACTCTGGGTACCACTCATGTATTATCAAGGGATAAGATCCCTACGTTAAATTAAGGACTATTAAACCCCGTACTGACGGAGTTCTTGTGTCTATATAAAGGTACAAGGACACAGGCTGAGTTATTACAGGGGAACTCTGGGTTCCACTCATGTATATAAGGGATAATGTATGCCCCTACTGTAAATATGATAGGTTTAAGAAGTTCACTGAGGAGTTCTTGTCTATATAAAGGTACATGGCACAGGGTGAGGTTATACAGGGAACCTGGGTACCACGTCATGTAATTATAAGGGATAATGTGCCCTAATGTAAATTATAGCGATATTAGAATGTCACTGAGGAGTTCTGTGTGTCTAATAAAGGTTACAAGGACACAAAGACATGGGTTATACAGGGAAACTCTGGGTAACCACTCATGTATTATAGGGTATGTATCCCTACTGTAATTATAAGGATATTAAAGTCACGGAGGAGGTCTGGGTCTATTTAAAGGTACACTGTACCAGGATGTGGGTTTTTACAGGGGAAAAATCTGGGGTACACTCATGTTATTATAAGGGATAATGTTTCCCTATGTAAATTATAGGATGAATTAGAATCAACTGGAGTGAGTTCTGGTGTCTATAAAAGAGTACAAGGACACAGGACTGAGTTATACAGGGACTCTGGGGGTACCACTATGTATTATAAGGGATAATGTATCCACTACTGTAACAATTATAAGGATATTAAGGTCCTGAGGCGTTCTGTGTCTATATAAAGGTAACAAGGACACAGACGAGTTATACAGGGAACTCTGGGTACAACTCATGATTATACGGATAAGGTACCCTTACTGTTAAATTTATAAGGATATTAGAAGTCACTGAGGAGTTCGTGTCCATATAAAGGTAACAAGGACCACAGACTGAGTTAGTACGAGGGAAACTCTGGGTACCACTCATGTATTATACGAGGATAATGTATCCCTTACGTGTATATAAGGATATTAGAAGTCACTGAGGGAGTTCTGGTCTATATAAAGGTCAAGGAACACAGACTGAGTTATATACGGGAAATCTGGTACCACTCATGTATTATAGGATATGTATCGCCTACTGGAAAATTATAAGGATATGATAGAGGGTCAGAGGAGTTCTGGTCTATATAAAGGTACAAGGACACAGACTGAGTTATAAGGGAACTAATCTGGTGGACCACCAGTATGTATAATGGATAATGTACCCTTACTGTAATAAAGGTATATTAGAGGTCACTGAGGAGTTCTGTGTCTATATAAAGGTTACAAGGACACAGACGGGTTATACAGGGAACTCTTGGGGAACACTCATGTTATTATAATGGATAAGTGTATCCCCTACTGTAAATTTTAAGGATATTAGAAGTCACGAGGAGTTCTGGTCATAGATAAAGTACAAGGACACAGACTGTTATACAGGGAACTCTGGGTACCACTCATGTATATAAGGGATAATGTACCCTACTGTAAATTATAAGGATATTAAAATCACTGAGAGTTCTGTGTATATAAGGTACAAGGACACAGACTGAGTTTATACAGGAACTCTGGGGTACCACTCATGATTATAAGGGATAATGTTCCCCTACTGTAAATTATAAGGATATTAGAAGTCACTGAGGAGTTCTGTGTCTCATATAAGGTACAAGGACACAGTGAGTTAACAGGGAACTTGGGTACCACTCATGTATATAAGGGATAATGTCCCTACTGTAAATTATAAGGATATTAGAAGTCACTGAGGAGTTCTGTGTCTATATAAAGGTACAAGGACAGATACTGAGTTATTTACAGGAACTCTGGGTACCACTCCTGTATTAAGGGATAAGTATCCCCTACTGTAAATATTAAGGATATTAGAAGTCACTGAGGAGTTCTGTGTCTATCAAGGTACAAGGGACACAGGACTGAGTTATACAGGGAACTCTGGGTACCACTCATGTATAAGGGATAATGTATCCCCTACTGTAAATTATAAGGATATTAGAAGTCACTGAGGAGTTTGTGTCTATATAAAGGTACAAGGACACAGATGAGTTATACAGGGAACTCTGGGTACCACTCAGGTATTATAAGTGGATAATGTATCCCCTACTGTTACATTATAAGGATATAGAAGTCACTGGAGGAGTTCTGTTGTGCTATATAAGGTACAAGGACACAGACGAGTTATACAGGGACTCTGGGTACCACTCATGTATTATAACGGATAATGATCTCCCTACTGTAAATATAAGGATATTAGAGTCACGAGGAGTTCTGTGTCTATATAAAGGTACAAGGACACAGGACTGGGTTATACAGGGAACTCTGGTACCACTCATGTATATAAGGGATAATGTGCCCCCTACTGTAAATTATAAGGATATTAGAAGTCCACTGAGGAGTTCTGTGTCTATATAAGGTACAAGGACACAGATGAGTTATACAGGGAACTCTGGGTACCACTCAGTATTAAAGGGATAATGTATCCCTACTGTAAATTATAAGGATATTAGACGTCACTGAGGAGTTCTTGTGTCTCTATAAAGGTACAAGGACACAGGACTGAGTTATACAGGGAACTCTGGGTACCACTCATGTATTATAAGGGTAATGTATCCCTACTGTAAATATAAGGATATTAGAAGTCAAGGAGTTCTGTGTCTATATAAAGGTACAAGGGACACAGGACTGGTTATACAGGGAAATCTGGGTACCACTCATGTATATAAGGGATTAATGTTCCCCCTACTGTAAATTATAAGGATATTAGAAGCAACTGAGGAGTCTGTGTCTATATAAAGGTACAAGGACACAGATGAGTTATACAGGGGAACTCTGGGTACCACTCATGTATTATCAGGGATAATGTATCCCCTACTGTAAATTATAAGGATATTAGAAGTCACTGAGGAGTTCGTGTCTATATAAAGGTGCACGGACACAGACTGAGTTATATAGGGACTCTGGGTACCACTCATGTATTAATAAGGGATAATGTATCCCTACTGTAACTTAATAAGGATATAGAAGTCACTGAGGAGTTCTGTGTCTATATAAAGAGTACAAGGAACAAGAACTGAGTTATACAGGGAACTCTGGTTACCACTCATGTATTATAAGGGATAAGTGTATCCCGTACTGTAAATTATAAGGATATTAGAAGTCACTGAGGAGTTCTGTGATATATAAAGGTACTCAAGGACACAGACTGAGGTTATACAGGGAACTCTGGGTACCACTCATTGTATTATAAGGGATCAATGTATCCCCTACTGTAAATTATAAGGATATTAGAAGTCACTGAGGAGTTTCTGTGTCTATAAAGGTACAAGGACACAGACTGGAGTTATTACAGGGAACTGGTGTACACACGTGTGTAGTTTCTCTCTCTGTATTCCGGTGGATTTTTGGTTGAGTTTGTGCACCATGGACGTTTTATTTTGGTTTAATTTCGGTTAATTTCTGTTTTGTGTAAGTAAAGGACAGGTTTTGTTTTTATTTTGTTTTTTTGTGGGGGAGTTTCCCACAGGGCTAGTCTTAGCCCCAGGCCGTGGGGGCCTGGAAGGCGACAAGCAGAACTCCAAGCCCAGGCTTCTGGGCCTACCATGCACTGAAGGGGAAAGCTGTGTTGCCTAACCTGAGGAAGAGCTGAAGGTGGAGTGAGATGGAAGTGTTTGCCTCTGAAGTAATACCCAGGTGGCCCACGGTCGGTTCTCGTCTTCCAGCAACCACGGGGTTGTGTCCTCACGCGGTGGAAGAAGGAACACGAAGGCTCCTGGTAAAAAACCCTGGAACAGAGGGAAGGAAATGGACCCGGGACCCCACCGAAGCCAAAGGTAAGCCCAGGGCAGCATGGGAGGGGGGCAGAAAACCCTTAAGGTGGCAAAGGGACCTGTGGTTCGTGACCCTGGGTGGAAATTGAGGTTTCCCAGGCTTTGCGGGACCTACTCTTAAGGATCCTGTTTGTGTAAGAATAGCACAGAAATGCACTGGGAGAGCTCCCCTGTTAAAGGCGATGATGCAGCCCCAGACAGATCCTTTAATGACTTTATGGAGACTGGGTAGAGTTACAGGCACGGCATGTTAACAGGGAATTTATAGGGGGAAAGTAAAACATCATAGGTCAGTCGCAAGCCAACGCAGACAGGATTGCGGATGGGTTACGCGCTCTGGTTCGCTTTATACCAACGAAGGTTGGTGGTGGAACGAAACGGGAAACAAAGCGATGAAGGACCAGGGCTATGTTTAAGGGAAGGAGAGACAGAAAGCCATCCAGCGACGCTCTCGCCAAACACAGAGCAAAAACGACTAGAAGATTGCAGATGAGTGGCTACTATAAAGAAACGGGGCCCGGGAGGGAGGTTACGAGAATAAGGGAGCGGTTCGCAGAAAGCCAGGATAATTTAAGGGGACTGTACCGTACAGAAACGACAGCGTCGCGCGGGTGAGTCTGTATACAAGGATCTTGACGTAGACCAGGGGACATCCAGGACAGATGCAGAGAGTGAGTGTTGTGTTGCTTGTTGTCCGTACAGAACACAGGAGCGACGGTGACATCCCAGTGACTGGATGACATCAGAGCAGTGGGGGTGTACCGTACAGAACACAGCGCGCGGGTGGGGTGGGTGACATCCGTGACATGATGACATCAGAGAGTGACAGGTACCGTACAGAAACACAAACAGCGCGCGGTGACATCCAGTGACATGATGAATCAGCGAGATGACGGTTTGATACCGTACCGAAACACAGGCGCCGGTGACATCCAGTGGACATGATGACAAGCAGAGTGAGTGGACAGGTGTACCGTACAGAAACACAGCGCGGTGTGAATCCAGTGACCTGATGACATCAGAGAGTGACGGTTTGTTACCGTACAGAACACAGGACGCGGTGACATCCAGTGACCATCGATGACATCAGAGAGTGACAGTGTTGTGGTACCGTTTAAAGAACACAGCGTGCGTGGTGACATCCAGTAGACATGATGACATAAGAGAGTCGGACTGTGTAACTAAAGAACACAGCGCGCGGGGGTGACATCCAGTTGACATGATGACATAGAGAGAGTGACGGTCTTGTGTTGTACCGTACAGAACACAGCGGCGTGGACATCAGTGACATGATGACATGAGAGAGTGACAGTTGTACCGTACAGAAACACAGCAGCTTGCCGGTGACATCCAAGTGACCATGATGAATCAGAGAGTGACAGGTTGTACCGTACAGAACACAGCGGCGGTGACATCCAGTGGACATGATGGACCTCAGAGAGTGACAGTGTACCTACAGAACAAGCGCGGTGGCGGGGGGTGACATCCAGTTGACATGATGACATCAAGAGACGTAGTAGACACAGCGGTGGAATAGCCATGATTGCATCGAGAGTGAGTGGTACCGTACAGGACACGGCTGGGTGACATCCAGTGACATGGATGACATCAGAGGTGGACCAGTGTACCGTACAGAACACAGCGCGCGTGTGGACATAGGGTGACCTCAGTGACATGGAGACATCAGGAGTGAGGGGGAGGAAGGAAGGAAAGAAGACTCGACCATCCCAGAGCAGGAGGGAGGAAAAAGCCTCAACAAAATCCAAAGGCGCAGCAAATGAATTACAGCTCTGGAGGACTCTAGACCCCAGAAACTCCAGAGGGACAGAGAAACCCCCAATATTGACTTCGCGACGAAGACGTTTCCCCCCTTATCAGAAACAACCCAGCTACAGCAACTTTCAGTTCAGAAGTGGGTTTTCGCGTTGAATTTGTACCCCTGTGTGATGGTGGGTGAAGGGGGAGGTGAGTGCAGGTGTGGGAAGGTGTGAGAGAGGAATGGAGAGATGGAAGGGAGAAGAAGCGGTACACAGGGATTGAGAGTTGGTGGTGGTGGCACCTGTGGTGGCGGGTGGAGGAAATTGAAAGGGTCTCAGGCCAGTACCAGGCCTAGGGTGTTGTGGAATACTGTGTCTGGTGCTGGGTTTGGGAGAAACGGAGGCTTTGCAGGTTTAGGACACCGGGTCTGGGGAAGTGTTTAAAAGGAGAAAATGTGATTAAAGTGTGATGTGGACGGGGGAGGCAGAGAAAGCCCCGGGGAGGGACTATATTGTCGGGACTTGTTGTTGAAAGGTGTGGGTAGTTCCCACCTAGTAAGATCTTGGCGTGGTCAACAATCAACAACGGAGTTCGATTGTAAGTTTCCAAAAACTGCAGGGACGTTGGAGGAATTATGGAGGAATGTATGAAATAAAAGGTCGGTCGGATCCCTACTGGGATGCTATTCAGGTCCTGCCGGTCAATCGTCCGGAGACTAAGACAGTGCACTTGTCCTGAAGAATGAGCAATCCACCGGAAGACATCTATGTTGTGGTTACAGAGACAGTGGCATGTGTGTCCCTTGGACAAATCTATGGACAAGTTCGGAATATGGACGGGGGATGAATGCCAAGGTCAAGTTAAACATCATTTGATAAGGTGTCAAGAAACATTTACCAAATTCTTTTTTTATTGGTAAGGAAAGGGTTCCTATGTTATTATGTTGGTTCAACCAGAAATGTTATCCCATAACAACCCCTCCCCCGCCCCCCGCGCCCCCCCCCGCCCCTCCCACCCCGCCACCCTCGCCACCCCAAACTTGGCTAGAGGGTGTGCAGTGTCTAGGGGGCCATGTGTGGGGTGTTGGGGCAGTGGGCAGCTGACTGCAACAAAGTCAGGTGTTAACTGTGTGGGAGGTTTTGGCCATATGCACCGTGAAGTGCCCAGAAGCTTGGACACAAGGAATTCTAACACAGTCCCCTTACTTGGAGGCAGAATTTACCCTCCCCCTGGTGAGGGTTACAAGTAGGCAGCAGCCCAGGAGGTGCCCCCCAATTATAGAAACAACATCTACCCAGGGGAATCAGAAAGGGAAAGCATCCTATGTCAAGGAGAAAATAAAAGCAAGCCCAAAAGGAAGGTTGGGAAACGTTAAATAAAAGGGGCAAAAAGGCTGAAACAGAAAGTTTTAAGTGATAACTGACAATAAATATGGTGTCCTATCGAGGAGGAAACCTACCGGGGCGAAAGTAGAGGGTGAGGAGGAAGAGCTATAGCGAGGAGGAGAGGGAGGACCAGAGGGAAGGATGGAATTCACCTGTATTGTCTGAGGCTGGAGGAGCAGACGGTTCTAGCCCCCCTACAAACACAGACCCCCAAATAGAAACACCACAGGGAGTAGAAGAAAGAGATGGATACCGTTAGGGGAAAGGGGACCCTCTGGCCATCCAAGCCAGTTTAGTTAAGCGCCTTGGTGACAGTCAGGGGAGGAAACACAATATAAAAAGAAAAACAAAATGGCGGCAGAATTAGATTTGTATTATATGAATGTGGGTTAATATCAAGGTCATTCTGTGGGTTTCAATGTTTGATTTGGTTTCAATGGTTTGTTAACTATGTCTCCTGAAGGAGAAGGAAATTGTAAGAAATTTAAAGAATGTAAGAAAGGAAATATGTTAACTTTGTGTTTATTTTAATGTGTTTTGGGTTTTATGTTTTTACTTGGGCCGAGACTGAGCAAGGCAACTCGAAGTCAATGTAACTTGGGTTATAGCTTTTTTGAGTTATTGGACTTAACAATATGGACTTCGTCTATTTATTATCTTATTAGGAGGACTGACCAAGAACAAGAGGGATTATTACTTTGAAATTTGTTTATCATTTGGGTTAAGACTCGAAGGAAAGAGGATGGTACTTTTATTTTATTCTAATCATTGCAAATGAATTAATATTGAATTGTTGTTGTGTTTAAAATGCGATAATGTTTATTGTGCAAGTTTTTACTTTAATAAAAATATATATAAAGGTGGCAAGGACCCAGGACTGAGTTATCCAGGGAACTTGGGTAACACTCATGTATTATAAGGGATAATGTATACCCCACTGTAAGATAAGGTATTAGAAGTCACTGAGGGTTCTGTGTCCATAGAAAGGTACAAGGACACAGACTGAGTTATACAGGGAATATGGGTCAACCCCCGGGTCCCAATCATGTAATATAAGGGATAATGTATCCCATACTGTAAATTATAAGGATATTAGAAATCACGAGGGTTTGTGTCCATAGAAAGGTGACAAGGCACGAGAGTGTATACAGGTAACATGGGTACCACTCATGTATTATAAGGATAATGTTATCCCGTACGGTAAATTATAAGGGATATTAGAAGTCAACGAGGAGTTCTGTTGTCTATATAAAGTACAAGGACACAGACTGAGTTATACCGGGAAACTCTGAGGTACCACTCATGTTTATAAGGGCTAAGTACCCCTACGCAATTCATTAAGGTTATTAGAAGTCACTGAGGAGTTCTGGTCTATATAACGGTACAAGGACACAGGACTGAGTATTCTGGCGAAAACTCTGGGGTACACTCATGTATTTATTAAAGATCATGTATCCCTACTGTAAATTATAAGGTTTATTAGAATCACTGAGGAGGTCTGTGTCTATATTAAAGGTACTACAAGGAAACAGGACTGAGTTATACAGGGAAATCTGGGGTACCACTCATGTTTATAAGGATATGTATCCCGTACTGAAATTATAAGGATATTAAGAAGTCACTGAGGAGTTGTTCCTATATAAATGTACAAGGACAAGACTGAGTTATTACAGGGAACTGCTGGGTAACACTCCTGTATTATAAGGGATAATGTATCCCTACTGTAAATTATTTTTTTTTTTTTTTTGTTTTTTTTTTTTTTTTTTTTTTTTTTTTTTTTTTTTTTTTTTTTTTAAGGAGTTAGAGTTGTCACTAAGGAGTTCTGTGTCTATATAAAGGTACCAAGGACCCAGACTGAGTATACAGGGGGGGGGGGGGACAAAACACTTTTTTTTTCTGGGTACCACTCATGTTTATAAGGGATAAATGTATCCCCTACGAATTTAAGGATATTAGAAGTCACTGAGGAGGTGGTGTCTATATAAACGGTACAAGGGACACAGACTGAGTTATACAGGGATTAATTTACAGTAGGGAGCCATTATCCCTTATAATACATGATGGTACCCAGATTTCCCTGTATAACGAGTCCTGTTTCCTTGTCCCTTTATATAGACACAGAACTCCACCTCCTCGTGACTTCTAATACCTTATAATTTAACTAGGGGGTACATTACCCTTATTAATACTGAGTGGTACCCAGAGTTTCCCTGTATCACTCAGTCCTGTGTCCTTGTACATTTATATAGACACGAACGCCTCATTACTCTCTACTATCCTTAAATTTACAGTAGGGGTACATTATTCCCTTATAAACTGAGTGGTAACCCAGTACAGTATTCCCTGTATAACTCACCCTGTAACCACATGTTACCCTTTATATAGACAACAGAACTCCTCATGTGACTTCTAATATCCTTATAAATTTACATTAAGGGCACATTATCCCGTTATACTACTGATGGTACCCAAGTTCCCTTGTATAACTCAGTCTGTGTTCCCCTTGTACGATTTATTCAGACACCACCTCCTCATGACTTCTAATAACCTTTAATTTCAGTAGGGGATACACTTATCCCTTATATAAAATACAATGAGTGGTACCCAGAAAAAAAAAGTGTTTTGTCCCCCCCCCCCCCTGTATACTCAGTCTGGGTCCTTGGTACCTTTATATAGACACAGAACTCCTTAGTGACAACTCTAACTCCTTAAAAAAAAAAAAAAAAAAAAAAAAAAAAAAAAAAAAAAAAAAAAAACAAAAAAAAAAAAAAAATAATTTACAGTAGGGATACATTATCCCTTATAATACAGGAGTGTTACCCAGCAGTTCCCTGTAATAACTCAGTCTTGTCCTTGTACATTTATATAGGAACAACTCCTCAGTGACTTCTTAATATCCTTATAATTTCAGTACGGGATACATATCCTTATAAACATGAGTGGTACCCCAGATTTCCCTGTATAACTCAGTCCTGTTTCCTTGTAGTACCTTTAATATAGACACAGACCTCCTCAGTGATTCTAATAAACCTTATAATTTACAGTAGGGATACATGATCTTTAATAAATACATGAGTGTACCCCAGAGTTTTCGCCAGAATACTCAGTCCTGTGTCCTTGTACCGTTATATAGACCAGAACTCCTCAGTGACTTCTAATAACCTTAATGAATTGCGTAGGGGTACTTAGCCCTTATAAACATGAGTGGTACCTCAGAGTTTCCCGGTATAACTCAGTCTGTGTCCTTGTACTTTATATAGACAACAGAACTCCTCGTTGACTTCTAATATCCCTTATAATTTACCGTACGGGATAACATTATCCTTATAATACATGAGTGGTACCCATGTTACCTGTATACACTCTCGTGCCTTGTCACCTTTCTATGGACACAAACCCTCGTGATTTCTAATATCCTTATAATTTACAGTATGGGATACATTATCCCTTATATTACATGATTGGGACCCGGGGGTTGACCCATATTCCCTGTATAACTCAGTCTGTGTCCTTGTACCTTTCTATGGACACAGAACCCTCAGTGACTTCTAATACCTTATCTTACAGTGGGGTATACATTATCCCTTATAATACATGAGTGTTACCCAAGTTCCCTGGATAACTCAGTCCTGGGTCCTTGCCACCTTTATATATATTTTTATTAAAGTAAAAACTTGCACAATAAACATTATCGCATTTTAAACACAACAACAATTCAATATTAATTCATTTGCAATGATTAGAATAAAATAAAAGTACCATCCTCTTTCCTTCGAGTCTTAACCCAAATGATAAACAAATTTCAAAGTAATAATCCCTCTTGTTCTTGGTCAGTCCTCCTAATAAGATAATAAATAGACGAAGTCCATATTGTTAAGTCCAATAACTCAAAAAAGCTATAACCCAAGTTACATTGACTTCGAGTTGCCTTGCTCAGTCTCGGCCCAAGTAAAAACATAAAACCCAAAACACATTAAAATAAACACAAAGTTAACATATTTCCTTTCTTACATTCTTTAAATTTCTTACAATTTCCTTCTCCTTCAGGAGACATAGTTAACAAACCATTGAAACCAAATCAAACATTGAAACCCACAGAATGACCTTGATATTAACCCACATTCATATAATACAAATCTAATTCTGCCGCCATTTTGTTTTTCTTTTTATATTGTGTTTCCTCCCCTGACTGTCACCAAGGCGCTTAACTAAACTGGCTTGGATGGCCAGAGGGTCCCCTTTCCCCTAACGGTATCCATCTCTTTCTTCTACTCCCTGTGGTGTTTCTATTTGGGGGTCTGTGTTTGTAGGGGGGCTAGAACCGTCTGCTCCTCCAGCCTCAGACAATACAGGTGAATTCCATCCTTCCCTCTGGTCCTCCCTCTCCTCCTCGCTATAGCTCTTCCTCCTCACCCTCTACTTTCGCCCCGGTAGGTTTCCTCCTCGATAGGACACCATATTTATTGTCAGTTATCACTTAAAACTTTCTGTTTCAGCCTTTTTGCCCCTTTTATTTAACGTTTCCCAACCTTCCTTTTGGGCTTGCTTTTATTTTCTCCTTGACATAGGATGCTTTCCCTTTCTGATTCCCCTGGGTAGATGTTGTTTCTATAATTGGGGGGCACCTCCTGGGCTGCTGCCTACTTGTAACCCTCACCAGGGGGAGGGTAAATTCTGCCTCCAAGTAAGGGGACTGTGTTAGAATTCCTTGTGTCCAAGCTTCTGGGCACTTCACGGTGCATATGGCCAAAACCTCCCACACAGTTAACACCTGACTTTGTTGCAGTCAGCTGCCCACTGCCCCAACACCCCACACATGGCCCCCTAGACACTGCACACCCTCTAGCCAAGTTTGGGGTGGCGAGGGTGGCGGGGTGGGAGGGGCGGGGGGGGGCGCGGGGGGCGGGGGAGGGGTTGTTATGGGATAACATTTCTGGTTGAACCAACATAATAACATAGGAACCCTTTCCTTACCAATAAAAAAAGAATTTGGTAAATGTTTCTTGACACCTTATCAAATGATGTTTAACTTGACCTTGGCATTCATCCCCCGTCCATATTCCGAACTTGTCCATAGATTTGTCCAAGGGACACACATGCCACTGTCTCTGTAACCACAACATAGATGTCTTCCGGTGGATTGCTCATTCTTCAGGACAAGTGCACTGTCTTAGTCTCCGGACGATTGACCGGCAGGACCTGAATAGCATCCCAGTAGGGATCCGACCGACCTTTTATTTCATACATTCCTCCATAATTCCTCCAACGTCCCTGCAGTTTTTGGAAACTTACAATCGAACTCCGTTGTTGATTGTTGACCACGCCAAGATCTTACTAGGTGGGAACTACCCACACCTTTCAACAACAAGTCCCGACAATATAGTCCCTCCCCGGGGCTTTCTCTGCCTCCCCCGTCCACATCACACTTTAATCACATTTTCTCCTTTTAAACACTTCCCCAGACCCGGTGTCCTAAACCTGCAAAGCCTCCGTTTCTCCCAAACCCAGCACCAGACACAGTATTCCACAACACCCTAGGCCTGGTACTGGCCTGAGACCCTTTCAATTTCCTCCACCCGCCACCACAGGTGCCACCACCACCAACTCTCAATCCCTGTGTACCGCTTCTTCTCCCTTCCATCTCTCCATTCCTCTCTCACACCTTCCCACACCTGCACTCACCTCCCCCTCCACCCCCCACTCACACCCCACTCACAACATTCAACCGCTGAACTGGAAGTTGCGGTAGCGGTTTGTTTCCTGATAAAGGGGGGAACGCTTCCTCGGAGTCAATATTGGGGGTTCTCTGTCCCTCTGGATGTTCTGGGGTCAAGTCCCAGAGCTGAAATTCATTTGCTGCCTTTTGGATTTTGTGACTTTTCCTCCTGCTCTGGGATGGTCCGAGTCTTTTTCCTCCTTCCTTCCCCCGTCACTCTCTGATGTCATCATGTCACTGGAGGTCACTTCTGCGTGCTGTGTTCTGTACGGTACACTGGTCACTCTCTGATGTCATCCATGTCACTGGATGATCACTCACTAGCGTGCTGTGTTTCTGTACTGTAACCGTCACTATCTGATGTCATCATGTCAACTGGATGTCACCCCACCCCCGCACCACCGCGCGCTGTGGTTCTGTACGGTACACGTCACTCTCTGAGGTCATCATGTCATGGATGTCACCCGCACGCTGTGTTCTGTACGGTACACCGTCACTCTCTGATGTCATCATGGTCACTTGGATGTCACCGCAACTCTGTGTTCTGTACGGTACAACCGTCACTCCTGATGTCATCATTCACTGGTGTCCCGCACGCTTTGCTCTGTACGGTAACAACACAACCGTCACTCTCGTCTGATGTCATCAATGTCATGGATGTCCCGCGCGCTGTGTTCTGTATGGTACACACGTCCACTCTCTGATGTATCATGTCACACTGGATGTCACCACGCACGCTGTGTTCTTTACGGTACCACAAACACCGTCACTCTCTGATGTCATCGATGTCACTGGATGGTCCACCGCGCCTGTGTTCTGTACGGTAACAACCAAAACCGTCACTCTCTGATGTCATCATGTCACTGGATGTCACCCGCGCTTTGTTTCTGTACGGTACAACCGTCCACTCTCTGCTTGTCATCATGTCACTGATGTCACCGCGCTGTGTTCTGTACGGTATCAAAAACCGTCATCTCTGATTCATCATGTCACTGGATGTCACCGCGCGCTGTTTGGGGGGTGGGTTTTCTGTACGGTACAACCGTCCACTCTCTGATGTCAGCATGTCACTGGATGTCACCCCCACCCGCGCGCTGTGTTCTGTACGGTACACCTTCCCACTCTCTGATGTCATCCATGTCCTGGAATGTCCCCGCGCGCCTGTGTTCTGTACGGTAACAAAAAACAAGCAAACAACAAACACGTCACTCCTGCTGTCATCATGTCACTGGATGTCACCGCGCCTGTGTTCTGTACGTTACACAAACCGTCACTCTCTTATGTCATCATTCACTGGACGTCACCCCAGCCGCGCGCTGTGTTCTGTACGGTACAGTCCCCTTAAATTTCCTGCATCTATCTGCGGAACCGCTCCTTATTCTCGTAACCTCCCTCCAGGGCCCGTTCTTTAAGAGCCACTCGATCTCATCTTCTAGCGGTTTTTGCTCTGTGTGTCTGGCGATAGCGCGCTGGATGGCTTTCTGTCTCTCCTTCCCTTAACATAGCCCTGTCCTTCATCGCTTGTTCCCTTCTTCCACCACCACCTGCGTCTGTTGATAAAGGAACCAGACGCTGTAACCCAGCCCGCATCCTGTCTGCGTTAGGCTGCGACTGACCTAGGTTTTACTTTCCCCTATAAACTGTCCCCTTTAATCTCCTGTAACATTGCCAGTCTCATTAAAGTCATTAAAGGATCTGTCTGGGGCTTTCATCATCGCCTTTAACCTTCCCAGTGCGATTGCTGTGCGATTCCTACACAAACAGGATCCTTAAGAGTAGGCCGCAAAGCTGGACTCAATTCCACCCGGGGTCAGAACTACAGGTCCCTTTGCCGACCTAAATGGGTTTTCTGCCCCCCCTCCCCATCTGCCCTGGGCTTACCTTTGGCTTCGGGGGGGGTCCCGGGTCCATTTCCTTCCCTCTGTTTCCAGGGTTTTTACCAGGAGCCTTCGGTTCCTTCTTCTCCACCGCGTGAGGACACAGACCCCGTGGTTGCTGGACGAGAACCGACCGTGGCACCTGGGCTTTACCTCAGAGGCAGAAACCTTCGCACTCCTCACTCCACCTTCAGCTCTTCCCTCAGGTTGGCAAACACAGCTTTCTCCTTGCACTGCATGGTAGGACCAGAAGCCTGGGGCTTGGAGTCTCTGCTGTCCCTTCCAGGCCCCCACTGAGCCTGGGCTAAGACTAGCCCTGGGGCAATCCCCCACAAAAAATACAAAATAAACACAAACCTGTCCTTTACTTCACAAAAAACAGAAATCAACCGAAATTAAACCAAAATAAACGTCCATTGGTGCAGAAACCAACAAAATATCCACCGGAGATACAGAGAGAGAAACTACACCGTGTTACACCGTTCCCTGTAATAACTCCAGTCTTTGTCCTTGTACCTTATATAGACTACAGAAACTCCTCAGTGACATTCTAATATCCTTATAAATTTACAGTAGGGATACATGATCCCTTATAATACCATGAGTGGTACCGCCAGAGTTCCCTGTTAACCTCACTGTTCCGAGTACCTTTATATATCACAGAACTCCTCGTGACTTCTAATATCTTATAATTTACAGTAGGGATACCTTTCCTTATAATACATGAGTGGTACCAGCGTTCCCTGTATAACTCAGTTCTTGTCCTTGTCATCTTTATATAGACACGAACTCCTCATGACTCTATATCCTTATTAAGTTACAGTATGAGGAATACATTATCCCTTATTAATACATGAGTGGTACCCAAGTTCCCTTATAACACCAGTCTGTGTCCGTGACCTTTATATAGACAACGAACTACCTCAGTGACTTCTAATATCCTTATAATTTACAGTAGGGGATACATTATCCCTTATAATACATGAGTGGTACCCAGAGTTCCCCTGTATCACTCATTGCTGTGTCCTTGTACCTTTATATAGACACAGACTCCTCATTGACTTCTAATATCCTTATAATTTACAGTAGGGGGGAACATTAATCCCTTATATACATGAGTGGTACCCAGATTCCCTGTATAACCAGTCCTGTGTCCCTTGTACCTTTATATAGACACAGAACTCCTCATGACTTCTAACTATCCTTATAATTTACAGTAGGGATCCATTATCCCTTATAATACATGAGTGGTACCCAGAGTTCCCTGTATAACTCAGTCCTGTGTCCTTGTACCTTTATAGAGACACAGAACTCCTCAGTGACGTCTAATATCCTTATAATTTACAGTAGGGATACATTATCCCTTTAATACTGAGTGGTACCCAGAGTTCCCTGTATAACTCATCTGTGTCCTTGTACCTTATATAGACACAGAACTCCTCAGTGGACTTCTAATATCCTTATAATTTACAGTAGGGGGCACATTATCCCTTATATACATGAGTGGTACCAGAGTTCCCTGTATAACCACAGTCCTGTGTCCTTGTACCTTTATATAGACACAGAACTCCTCGTGACTCTAATATCCTTATAATTTACAGTAGGGAGATCATTATCCTTATAATACATGAGTGGTACCCAGAGTCCCTGTATAACTCGTCTGTGTCCTTGTACCTTATATAGCACACAGAACTCCTCCAGTGACTTCTATATCCTTATAATGTAACAGTAGGGGATACATTATCCACTTATAATACCTGAGTGGTACCCAGAGTTCCCTGTATAACTCATCTGTGTCCTTGTACCTTTATATAGACACAAACTCCTCAGTGACTTCTAATATCCTTATAATTTACAGTAGGGGATACATTATCCCTTATACATGAGTGGTACCCAGAGTTCCCTGTATAACTCAGTCCTGTGTCCCTTGTACCTTGATAGACACAGAACTCCTCAGTGACTTCTAATATCCTTAATATTTACAGTAGGGGATACTTATCCCTTAATACAGGAGTGGTACCCAGAGTTCCTGTAAATAACTCAGTATCTGTCCTTGTACCTTTATATAGACACAGAACTCCTCAGTGACTTCTAATATCCTTATAATTTACAGTAGGGACATTATCCCTTATATACATGAGTGGTACCCAAGTTCCCTGTTAACTCACTGTGTCCTTGTACCTTGTATGAGACACAGAACTCCTCAGTGACTTCTAATATCCTTATAATTTACAGTAGGGGAACATTATCCCTTATAATCATGAGTGGTACCCCAGAGTTCCTGTATAAACTCAGTCTGTGTCCTTGTACCTTATATTACACAGAACTCTCAGTGATTTTAATATCCTTATAATTTACAGTAGGGTACATTATCCCTTATATACATGAGTGGTACCCAGAGTTCCCTGTATAACAGTCTGTGTCCTTGTACTTTATCTATGACCAGAACTCCTCGTGACTTCTAATATCCTTAAAATTTACAGTAGGGGATACACTTATCCCTTATAATAACATGAGTGTTCCCCAAGAGTTCCCTGTTACTCACGTCTGTGTCCTTGTAACCGTTATATAGACACAGAACTCCTCAGTGCTCTCTAATATACCTTTATTACAGTAGGGAGTACATTATCCTTATACATACTGAGTGGTACCCAGATTGTTCCCTTATAACTCATCTGTGTCCTTTGTACCTTATATATACGACCAGAAACTCCTCTATGACTCTATCAATATCCTTATAATTTTCCAGTATGGGGATACATTATCCGATTATACTGAGTGGTACCAGATTTCCCGTATAAACTCAGTCTGTTTCCTTGCCTTTATATAGACCCAGAACTCCTCAGTGACTTCTAATATCCTTATATATACGTAGGGATACATTATCCCTATAATACATAGTGGTACCCAGAGTTTCCCTGTACTAACTCAGTCTGTGGTCCTTGTTACCTTTATATGGACAACCGAACCCCTCAGTGATTCTAATATCCTTATAAATTTAACAGTAAGGGGTACACTTATCCCGTATAATCAGAGTTGTACCAGAGTTCCCCTGTATAACTCGTCTGTGTCGCATTGTTAACCTTTAATAGACACAGAACCCTCAGTGACCCTTCAATATCCTTATAATTGGTTACAGTAGTGGATACATATCCCTTATAAACATAGTGGTACCCCAGAGTCTCCCTGTATAACTCAGTCTGTGTCCCTTGTACCTCTTTTATAGACAACAGAACCCTCCCAGTTGACTTTAATCATCCTATAATTTACAGTATGGGACACATTATCCCTTATAATAACATGAGTGTACCCCAGATTTTCCCTGTATAAAACCACTCCTGGTTCGTGTACCTTTAATAGACCCGACCTCCCTCGTGACTTTTAATATCCTTATAATTACAGTAGGGATAACATCATCCCTTATAATACATGAGTGGTACCCAAGTTTCCCTGTATAACCCATTCTTGTGTCCTTGTTAACTTTATTTAGACACAGAACTCCTCAGTGACATTCTAATATCCTAGTAATTTACATTAGGGACATTATCCCTTATAATAACTGACGGGTACCCAGGTTCCCTGTATAACTCACGTTCTGTGTCCCTTGTAACCTTTATATAGACACAGAACTCCTCAGTGAACTTCTAGAACCTATCATATTTACAGTCAGGGGCACATTATCCCCTTATAATACATGAGTGGTAACCCAGAGTTCCCCTTAAAAACCAGCCTGTGTCCTTGTTACCTTTATATAGACACAAGAACTCCGTCAGTACGTTTAATAGCCTATATATTTATACGTATGGGGATCCTTATCCCTTGTAATACATGAGTGGTACCCAGAGTTCCCTGTAATACACTGCAGTACCTGTGTCCTGTACTTTATTAGGGACACCTCTAGAGGACTCCTCAGTGAACTTTGATATATCCGTGGTCGATATGGTTACAGTAGGGGAACTTAGTCCCTTATAATACCTGAGTGGTACCCCAAGTTACCCTGTATAACTCGCCTGTGTCCGTGGTCCATTTATAGTAGACGCGACAGAGGCGTCCTCAGGTGACTTTAATATCCCTATATATTACAGTAGGGATACATTATCCCTTAATATACATGAGTTACCCAAGTGTTCCCTGTATAACTCCGGTCCTGTCCTTGTACCCGTTTTATGAACCATAGCTCCCTCAGTGACTTTAACTATCCCTTATAATTTACAGTAGGGGAACATGATCCCTTATAATCATGAGTGGTACCCACGAGTTTCCCTGTATAACCAGCCTGTGTCCTTGTACTTTAATATAGGACACAGAACTCCTCGTACTCTCTAATATCCTTATATATTAAAGTAGGGATACATTATCCCTTATAATACATGAGTGGTCCCAGTATTTCCCTGTATAACTCATCCTCATACCTACCATCATCACACGACACCAGAACTCCGCAGTTCGACTACTAATATCCTAACTAATTACAAGGATAAACAAACTATATCACCTAATAATCAAACACAACGCTACGACCAACCCACACTTACACACAGCCAGAATCAACTCAACCAAAACCTAAATCGCACCCCCCTACTAACACGACACATACATGCATCTAAACTGCCCACTCACTACTAAATACCCATACAAATACCCACCACACCTATCACCCTCCGAACACTACACACCACCACAGGTTGCTATTTATTCCAACCTCCTCAGTGACTTCTAATATTCCTTAGAATTAACAGTAGGGGATACATATCCCTTATAATGACATGAGTGGTACCCAGAGTTTCCCTGTATAACCTCATGTCTGTGTCCTTCGTACCTTTATATGACACAGACTCCTCAGTGACTTCTATATCCTTATAATTTACATAGGGATACATTATCCTTTATAATACATGAGTGGTACCAATTCCCTGTATAACTCAGCTCTGTGTCCTTGGACCTTTATAATAGCACAGAACGCCTCAGTGACTTCTAAATATCCTTATATTTATAGTAGGGGAACAATTATCCCTTGAAAACTAGTGGTACCCAGAGTTCCCTGTATACACTCAGTCCTGTTCCCTTGTACCTTTATATGGACACAGACTCTCAGTGACCTTCTAATATCCTTATAATTTACAGTAGGGGATACATTATCCCTTATAATACATGTATGTGGTACCAGAGTTTCCCTGTAAACCAGTCTGTGTCCTTTTACCTTTATATAGACACAGACTCCCTCCGGTTGACTTTAATATCCTTATAATTTACAGTAGGGGATACTTATCCCCTTATAATAACTGAGTGGTACCCAGAGTTCCCTGTATACCTCAGTCTTGTCCTGTACCTTTATATAGACCACGAACCTCCTCAGTTGACTTATAATATCCTATAATTACTCAGTAGGGATACATTATCCCTTATAATACAATGAGTGGTACCCCAGAGTTCCCGTCATAACGCAGTCTGTGTGTCCTTGTACCTTTAATATAGACACCATCAACATCCTCAGTGCCTTCTAATATCCTTATAAATTTACAGTAGGGGATACATTATCCCTTATATACATGAAGTGGTACCCAAGTTACCCTCGGTATAACGTCGCCTGTTGCCTTGTACCGTTTATTAACCCAGACCTTCAGTGACTTTTAATAATCCTTATATTTACAGTACGGGGAATACATTATCCCTTATAATACTGGTGGTACCCAGAGTTTCCTGTATCTCAGTCCTGTGCTTGTACCTTCATATGAACCAGAACTCTCTGGACTCTAATCCTTATAACTTACGTAGGGGATACATTACCCTTATACATGAGTGGTACCCCCCAGAGTTCCCTGTAATACACTCAGATCCTGTGTCCCTTGAACTTATATAGACACAGAACGTCCTCAGTGACCTCTTTAATATCCTTATAAGTTCAGTAGGGGATACTTATCCCTTATAATACATGAGTGGGTACCCCGAGTTTCCCTGGTATAACTCAGATCTGTGCCTTGTACCTTTATAGACACAGAACTCCTCAGTGACTTCTTAATCCTATAATTTTACCAGTAGGGGATTAACATTTTCCTTATAACATTGAGTGGTACCCAGAGTTCCCTTTAACTCAGTCTGTGTGCCTTTACCTTATATAGGCAACAGACTCCTCATGGTGACTTCTAATACCTTATAATTTATTGTAGTGGATCCATTATCCCTTATAATAATGAGTGGTACCCAGAGTTTCCCTGTATAACTCAGTAACTCAGCTGTTTCCTTGTACCTTTATATAGACACAGAACTCCTCATGCACTTCTTAATATCCTTATAATTTACCAGTAGGAATACATTATCCCTTAAAACATGAGTGTAGTACCCCAGAGTTCCCGTAGATACTCAGTCCTGTGTCCTTGTAACCTTTATATAGACAACAGAACTCCTCATTGACTTCTAATATCCTTATCATTTACAGTAAGGGATACATTATCCCTTATGATACATAGTGGTATCCACAGCGTTCCCTGTATATCAGATCTGTGTCCTGTAACCCTTTATAGCAACACAGAACTCCTCAGTGACTTCAAATATCCTTATATTTACAGTAGGGGATACATTATCCCTTAATACACTGAGTGTACCAGCAGTTCCCTGTTATAACTCAGCCTGTTCCGGTACCTTATATAGAACAGAACTCTCAGTGACTTCTAATATCCTTAAATTTACAGTAGGAACTTTATCCCTTATATACATGATGGTCCTCCCAGAGTTCCCTGTATAACTCGTCCTGTGTCCTTGACCTCTATATAGACCCAGACACTCCATCAGTGACTTCTAATATCCTTATAATTTACAGTAGGGATACATTTATCCCTTATAATACAGTGAGGTGACCCAGAGTTCCCTGTATACATCGTCCTGTCCTATGTACCTTTTATATAGACACAGAACTCCTCATGACTTGTAAATATCTGATAATGTACCAGTAGGGGATACATTATCCCTTAATCATACATGAGTGGGTTCCCAAGTTCCCTGTATAACTCAGTCTGTGTCAAGGTAACCCCAGTCTTGAATGATTTACCATTCGCAAACTACATTTCTCAATAGTTGTGCACTGGATCCATTATAACAGGCTCTATCACTTCCCCCCAGCCCTCTGGCTTTTTAAAATGAAGGAAGAGGCCATCCGCCAGTGCTTTTATACTAAAGGCATAGGACCTCCCACACTAGGGTACAGTCAGTCTTTTCTTTGTTTTATACTGTATCCAGTGTAACAAATAATATGACATGATATGGGGCCCAGAAATTGCATTGATTATCTTTCTATGTTTATAATGTATGCCAGTGTACAGATAATTGATATGTATGGGGAGGATATTAGAAGTCACTGAGGAGTTCTGTGTCTATATAAAGGTACATGGACACAGACTGAGTTATACAGGGAACTCTGGGTACCACTCATGTATTACAAGGGATAATGTATCCCCTACTATAAATTATAAGGATATTAGAAGTCACTGAGGAGTTCTGTGTCTATATAAAGGTACAAGGACACAGGCTGAGTTATACAGGGAACTCTGGGTACCACTCATGTATTATAAGGGATAATGGGCCCCCTACTGTAAATTATAAGGATATTAGAAGTCACTGAGGAGTTCTGTGTCTATATAAAGGTACATGGGTACAGGGTGAGTTATACAGGGAACTCTGGGTACCACTCATGTATTATAAGGGATAATGTGCCCCCTACTGTAAATTATAAGGATATTAGAAGTCACTGAGGATTTCTGTGTCTATATAAAGGTACAAGGACACAGACTGTGTTATACAGGGTTCCTAGGGATGCCTTGTGGATAATCCTGCTCTGGGTCCATAGGACATTGCATGATCGCCCAGGATTCGCCACCTAGCAATAGGGGCTGACAGGCAGACAATCAGGATATAAGAAGATCCTCTCTGCGTCCGGTTTTCATGTTCTCACATTCCTAAAGGACAATGAGCCCCAAAAGGACTTTCAGTTTCTGGGGAGAAAAGTGTTTTAGGTTGAATGTCTCCTTTAATTTTCGATCAGTTTACAAGCTGGGCGTTGAGTTATTGGAAATAATAAAATTACCCACGTTGGGTTCGTTTACTTTTATCTCGTCGTTTGATATTTTATATTTTTTCGAAGGTTCTGGCCCCTTTCCCGGTGTGAGGAAGACAAAGTTTCATGCATTAAACATCACCGTGCCAAGTGCATGGGGGAGGAATTTACTCGCATTGACTCATTTTCTCTGTTTTACCCCAAATGCAGCGTCTGTGCGGCGCAGGTTGTTTAGTCTAGAAAGCCTTGGGGGATATTTCTAATACAGACAGAAAGCAAATTTGTTTCCTATCTCACTACTCGCAAAAAGCAAAGTGATTGGTATAATTGAATCCGCCGAGCGCTCTCTAGCAACGCGCGCTCCTTGTTCAATCTCCTTCCAGGAATTCCCATTGTTTGTTTTTTCTGCTTTATGGGGTGTTGGTTTTCCATACGAGCATTTGTTTTATCGTTGTAAAGTAAAGGGGAACCGCACATAAAAAGTCTTATTATTTCTCTGTTACACCCCGATCACTACATAGATTGTTATGTTTAATGCACGGATAATGTTAGCGTCGATTAAAGAGATTGAATACAGAAAGTGAACTATTCCTTTAATGCATTGTTAGAAGAACGGGAGGTTAAAGAGCTGTGCCTTACCTCCCGTTGTTAAGCCTTACCTCCCGTTCTTCAATCAATTGAGCAGGAGCTTCTCTCCAAGCTCATTAAAACTCGCACATGCTCAGAGGGGACAGCTAGAGAAATAGCATTCAGTGATTGGCTGTGATGTCATCTCTTACATCCCTGACTGACAGCTGGTCAGCAGCGCAACTACTGCCCCCACCACCCCCGTGCGGGGCCCGGACGCTATTAGGGACTGCCACAAGCCCATAATCTGTGCAGCAACCAGCTGTTTTTAAACAGCTGATCGCACATATTTTTCCTTCATAGGAGCTTAAAAAACAGCTGGTTGCTGCAAAGATCTTGGAGCCTTGGAATCTGCATTGATCTTCATGGAGGGAGTCAGGGGCCCGGCCCCCAAACTCATGGTACGCCCCTGCAGCTGGTAACGGGAAGAACCAGGAGGGTGTGATATACCTACATACAATTTTTCATTAGAGGGGTGGACTTGCCCTTTAAAGTGGCAGAATGTAGTCACAATCATAGTCACACTAATAAAATGACAGCTCACTAGGGGTAGTCATTACAAACCTCTCCCGCCATGTGCGCCCCAGTGCCACGTGAAAAGACCGTCAACCAATGAATGCAGGTTACATAAATAGCATGTACGCAACTGGATTATGTAACATACATCCTTGTATGAATGATCAAGCTCTAGTCATGCCTCCTGACCTCTCAACATGTTCTCTGGCATGTACTGGTCTGTACTGGTCTGTAGCAAGATTAGCTAGATTTAACTACTGCACTGACCACGGGCCAGAAACATGCCAGTCAATGTCTAAATGGGGGGAGACTGGAATGCTGGGAAATAAGACACATGGGCCACATGTTAATAAGGTAAATTTCTTAACAGCCACAGCATATCCCATATCTCATCACTGGTACAGAATACAAGTCATCCCATATCTCATCACTGGTACAGAATCCAAGGCATCCCATATCTCATCACTGGTACAGAATCCAAGGAATCCCATATCTCATCACTGGTACAGAATCCAAGGCATCCCATATCTCATCACTGGTACAGAATCCAAGGCATCCCATATCTCATCACTGGGCTACACTGATCTTAGAATCCAAGGCAAGGCTAAATTAATTTAGTTGAACTTCCCCTTTACCACATAATACATGTTATGTGTCAGCATTCTACATGTTAAACCCCCCACAGCGCTAAACCGTACGGCAGAACGCTGATGTCATGTGCTGTCGCTCGCCTGAACGGATCAAGGCAAATAACGTTTAGAAAATTAAAACTTTATGTCTTCCAAACGACGATTCATTGGGACGTTCGGATTCTTGTAAAAACAATGTTACCAGCGCCAAACCGGCGCCTTTGATTTATTATTTACAAGAAGACGGAGCTGCCATCGTTTAGCGCAAACAACTTCGAAGATGAAAAGATAAAAAGACAGTTTACCTGGTGATACATCACCGGAAAAGCTGCGTTATCACAAACAGTGGCAGGCGTCAGACAGAGAGGGATACGGCACAATAATTATCCCTTTCACGCACTGAGAGCCTCTTTCCTTTCCATCTCTGTTTATTATTGCTTTACCACGTTTAGTTCCTGGGAACGGTGATCCCCCAGATCATTGTATCTCCCACAGTGGGGGTTAGTGTTAGGTTGGTTAAGATAAGTTGCCCATTTACTGTATACCTCTGATAATGACCAAGGTAAGTGGGCAACCAAACCATGGAAAAAAGGCAAAGCAGATAGTAGAGTTCTCTGGACCTGCTGCCCTCCTCTCCATGTAACCAGAGCTGGCTGCTTGCCCACTACGGAGCAGACTGTCTGTACAGGATCCTCCACACAAATGAATGTTCTAAAGAAAATGATCCTTATGTCAGCACTTAGATTAAGTTGTCTGTCCCCTCTGCTAGCTTATATAAAAGAAATATATTTATAAAACATTGGTTTTGGATATTTTGGACGATAAATGACTGTAATCTCTCGGAGAACATTTATAGCAACAGTATTTTCCTTCATTTTAAAGGGACACTATGCTGAAAAAATGACTTTGCCTCATCTTAATCTATAATTGAATACATGTAAGTAGCACTCTGATTTGCGTGTGTTGCTGCATGCCTTCAATCCAGCACACATTTTGTTTAGGAGCAGTATCCCCATCCTTATTTTAACCACTCCCACTTCCATCTGACCTGACTGTTTCACCACAAACCAACTGTCAAGCCTGCACACAGCATATAGCATTCCAGCTGTCAAAAAATAAGTCTCAGGAACATGTATCCTGGATCATTAAAGGGACTCTATACTGAAAAAATTATTTGCCTCATCTTAATCTATAATTGAAAAAAGTGGGGACTTTTTCCCACAAACCAACTGTCAAACCTGCACACAGTACACAGCATTCCAACTGTCAAACTCTGTCACCATTCCAGCTACAGTAAAACTACTCACAGGAGAATAGTTTTTGAGAGCAAGGAACTGATTGACAGCTGAAATGTAAGAAGCCTGCAGAAGGGCTCGGGCCCCTGACGTTATGCTCCTGCCTCATTACAATTTATAGATGAATACATGTAAGCAGCACTTACTCTGATGTGTTTGTGTTGCTGCATAACTTCAATCCAGTACTTGTTTTGCTGAAGCTCAGTCCCTCAGTACCCCAGCCCCCTGCCAGACTATCTGACCCTCTGTGAGGTCAAGCATGCTCAGTAATCCCTATGAGGCAGCATTGGGAAGGGGAATTTCCCACAATGCAGTTCATGTACCAACTGTCACCATTGCAGCTACAGTAAAACTATACATAACAGAGGAGTTTATGATAATAAGGCACTTGACTGACAGCTGGAATGTAAATAGTTTCAGACTGGATATCTAAAGAAATAGGGGACAGATCAACAAAATTGTTGGAAGGAATTATTGTTTCCAGTAATTGGCAATTTAAAAAACAAATTTCCCAATGTTCATATCCTTTAATTAAGAATGATATTGCCATGACACTACACGTGTCCTAAGCATGATATTACTGTGACAGTACACATGCCTTAAGCATGATGTTGCCATGATTGACCAGAAAGGCCTTTTTGCCTCTGGCACAGAACATTAACCTCCCTCCTAATTGGAATATCTGCAACAAAAGCTAAATTGTAAAGGCTGATACAGAAGTCGGTGAATTACACAGATTGAATATAATGGACAGATGAAAGGTAATAAAGAGACAGTAACGTGTCTAATGTTTATCCTGGAAGGTCTACTCAATAAAGCGTTTCCGTTGGAGCTATTCCTACTTTAAACAACCATGATAATGTCTCATACTTGACTCTATGGCTGGTCCCACACGTATGTTCTTCTTGCTCAGCTGATCCCACATGTATGATCTGGTTTTAAGTAGTTTCACACACAAGATGGACATTTAACTTAGGCTGAGGCCACGCTGCAATGCACAGGAATGGCACACAAAATCGCGAACGTTATCGCATGCGATTGTGTGCGCTTTTCTTGTGCGTTCGCGTTTTGCGCGTGCGTCTTCGCCATTTTGCGTTATGGAAACACTGGGTTAACGCACCAAAAATGGTGAACGCATGCATTACCAAAACGTGAACGGACGCGCAATCGCATGCGCATCGGAAATCGCAGGAATTTTCATGTTCCTGCAATTTCCATTTTAGCGAAAAACGCGGGCGCACGAAAAACGCACTAGTGTGGCCTAGCCCTAAGAGATCTGGAAAGACAACTCTTGACTCAACCCTTTAAGCTAAAGGAGCCAATCAGTTTGTCCCATCCTTATCAATCCAACCCTCAATTGGTTATTTGGGTACCTACCTGATCTAGCGGAACAGTTCCATGTTCTACTTGGCTAGATTTTATTCTGCACCCAACCTTGCTAGTTGATCCTTTCTAGATTCCAATGATAACACCAATATCGTTGAAGTCTAACGTGTAAAGATTAAACGCAATTATTTCCAATTGCCGTCAGTGTATTTTAAGCAATTGGCGTCAATCTTATACCAAGAACTTTATTTTTTTCTAACCTCAATAATGAGATTTTCCTCATAATTAAGATAAAAAAAAATCAATTGGGCTGAAGTAAGAATATCCGTTATTGAATATTTAATGATGAGCTGAGATTTCTTAATAATTATCTACTTGAAGATAGTGAGATCTATTTGGAAACTATGTAATTAGATTTCTGTTTATATCCTAGCGAGTGACAATTACCCTAATTACCTGGGTAATAAAATCTATTCCCATGTTTATTAGCGGTTATTACCCCTTATATATTCATCGGACCCTTTGTAGATATAAAAGCAATTCGATGCATTATTACTACAGGGCATTAAGGATATTATCATCCACATGGGGGACCATATTAAAGGACAAGTTCACTGTTCACCCCCTAAACTTTCAATAGCTACAAATCTGAGAGATGTCAGCCTAACCTGAAATGCAGTCTAATATTCTGTTACCTTTCATTCTGCTTCTTCTAGTTAGCAGCTGTTAATCATGTATGTAGCAGATGACATCACAGGTAATGAATGCTATCCTCCTAGCTGCATCATCTGAGCATGTGCGAGCTTGTAAAAAAGCTTGGAGAGCTTAAAGAAGAAGTGGAAACTTTTGAGAGACAGAGTGATGGGGAGAGATTTGCTGTTTGCTGCATAACAGATGAGCCCTACATCTAGTTATAGGGTAATTGATGTGAGGGATTAAAGATAAGTCTATATTATTAGGTAGGTATACTCTATAGGTTGGTCATTCAAGGCTTTACCCTACTCGTGATCCATCGGAAAATCTGAGCTTTCACCCGCCGCGACGGATGTGCGTCACGACTGACTGTGCGTTCGCTTGGGTCCAAAACGCATCAGACAGTGATGTCATGAACTTACCTGTGTCATTTTAACTAATAATTCTAAGATCTCTAAGGGCCATATTTATAAACCAAAACTTTTGACTGCGGCCATAAACGTGTGGCAGCGCTCTAGTGTGCCCAGCACATAAGCAACTATATCTTGTGTGCATCTGACATTCGTCTTCTGTATCAATTAGCGGTCAAGCAATGGACCTAAAGTGGTCTTGAATCGGAGGGTGTGGGATGACAGCTAGGGAGGACACATGGACACAACCTCGTTCATAGACCCAGATAGCTTCTCATTCACCCAATGAGCTTCTCATTTACCCAGTGAGCTACTCATTCACCCAATGAGCTTCTCATTTACAAAATGAGATGCTCTTTCACCCACTGAGCTTCTCATTCACCCAGTGAGCTTCTCATTCACTCGGTGAGCTTCTCATTTACCCACTCAGCTTCTCATTCACCCAGTGAGCTTTTCATTCATTCAATGAGCTTCTCATTTACCCAGTGAGCTGCTCATTCACCCAATGAGCTTCTCATTTACCCAGTGAGCTTCTCATTCACTCTGTGAGCTTCTCATTCACCCAGTGAGCTTCTCATTCACCCAGTGAGCTTCTCATTCACTCGATGAGCTTCTCATTTACAAAATGAATGCTTTTTCACCCACTGAGCTTCTCATTCACCCAGTGAGTTCTCATTCACCCCATGAGCTTCTCATTACAAATGAGATGCTCTTCACCATGAGCTTCTCATTCAACAGTGAGCTTCTCATCACCCAGTGAGCTTCTATTCCCAATGAGCTTCTCATTACAAATGAGATGCTCTTTCACCACTGAGCTTCTCATCACCCAGTGAGTTCTCATTCACCGGTGAGCTTCTCATTTACCACTCAGCTCTCATTCACACAGTGAGCTTTCATTCATTCAATGAGCTTCTCATTCACCCAGTGAGCTTTCATTTACTCAAAAGGCCTTTAATCATTCTGTGAGCTTTTCATTCACCCAGTCGACGGGCGTGATTCTTATTCACTGGTGATCTTTTCATTTACCAAGTGGGCTTCTCATTCACCTGGTGATCTTCTCATTCACTCAATGGGCATCTCATTCACCCAGTGGGCTTCTCATTCACCTGGTGATCTTCTCATTCACTCAATGGGCATCTCATCCACCCAGTGACCTTTTCACCCAGTGGGCTTCTCATTTACCAAGTGGGCTTCTCATTCACCCAGTGAGCTTCTCATTCACCCAATGAGCTTCTCATTTACAAAATGAGATGCTCTTTCACCCACTGAGCTTCTCATTCACCCAGTGAGCTTCTCATTTACAAAATGAGATGCTCTTCCTCTCACACCCACTGAGCTTCTCATTCCCCAGTGAGCTTCTCATTCACCCAGTGAGCTTCTCATTCACCCAATGAGCTTCTCATTTACAAAATGAGATGCTCTTTCACCCACTGAGCTTCTCATTCACCCAGTGAGCTTCTCATTCACCCGTGAGCTTCTCATTTACCCACTCAGCTTCTCATTCACACAGTGAGCTTTTCATTCATTCAATGAGCTCCTCATTCACCCAGTGAGCTTCTCATTTACTCAAAAGGCCTTTCATTCATTCTGTGAGCTTTTCATTCACCCAGTGACCGGGCGTGCTTCTTATTCACCTGGTGATCTTTTCATTTACCAAGTGGGCTTCTCATACACCTGGTGATCTTCTCATTCACTCAATGGGCATCTCATTCACCCAGTGGGCTTCTCATTCACCTGGTGATCTTCTCATTCACTCAATGGGCATCTCATCCACCCAGTGACCTTTTCACCCAGTGGGCTTCTCATTTACCAAGTGGGCTTCTCATTCACCTGGTGATCTTCTCATTCACTCAATGGGCATCTCATTCACCCAGTGGGATTCTCATTCACCTGGTGATCTTCTCATTCACTCAATGGGCATCTCATTTTTTCACCCAGTGGGCTCTCATTCACCTGGTGATCTTCTCATTCACTCAATGGGCATCTCATTCACCCAGTGGGATTCTCATTCACCTGGTGATCTTCTCATTCACTCAATGGGCATCTCATTCACCCAGTGGGCTTCTCATTCACCTGGTGATCTTCTCATTCACTCAATGGGCATCTCATTCACCCAGTGGGCTTCTCATTCACCTGGTGATCTTCTCATTCACTCAATGGGCATCTCATTTACCTAGTTAGCTTCTCATTCACCCAGTGGTTTTCTCATAACCCCAGCGGGCTTCTGATTCACGTGGAAAGCTTCTCATTTACCTGGTGAACTTCTCATTCTCCCAGTAAAGATTAGGGTTTGAAGGTTTATAATATACTGTCCATGTCTGAAGCCTTGTTGGTTTTCTCCAATGCACACTTCAATGTAACAACCAGTTTCCCATGCAGGCCCATTTCTTTTCTGGGAATGCTGTATAAACACGGTGGCACAATGCTAAAAAATAATTTTCTTCTCTTAGGATAAGGAGCAAATCCACAATCTCTCACCCCAACTGATCCTCAAGGTCTCTAAATTCTGGAGGAGCCACAGATTCGTACTAAGTGGCCCAGATGATTTAAGGTCACATATACGCCAAAATACAAAGGTTAACAGAATGTTAATGGCCAATCAAGTTGTAATCCTCTCATCCTTCAAATGGAATCCACGCTCGAGCTGCCAGTTATCAGATGTCCTTGTGAAATACGGCTTCAAGGCTGCTCAGAAAGGGGAACTTCAATCATATCGTAATTAAGTGTAAATACAAGGAAGGAAGATGAATAAGGCAATGGATTTTCTTAATTATACTAATGGTTTCTTAATACTGTGCCCGTCTAACGTTAATGTGCGCAGTTAGAGAATATAAAAGAGCGATGTTTCTGGAGACACCTTCACGTTTAACCCCTGCTATTGAGAGCGGAGAGGAATAAGTGGCCACTCAACCAGACAGACCATGAGTGTGGGTGAGGGGATTATGGTGACCTCTGACTTTAAAGGGCAGATGAGGTGATTGGTGAAAATTATTGCAATATTGTCATTAGGTAAATATTCTAAAGGTAATGCTGGGGATTGTAGTAGCAGATTAACATCCCTGACTGATCCTAGCCTTGGAATAATTCCCAGTGGCCTCTGTATAACCATTGAAGAGACATGAACTTATTTTTTGCTGACCGCTAGAGAATGATTAAATCTGTGAAAGGCTAAAATGTTCATTCAGATTAAAGTAACTTTTCAGCTAAGCTAAGCAAGTATTTTATCCTCGATGTATGCTACTTAGGCTGGGTACACACGGAGGGACTATTTGTCCCGAGCGAGTGCTCGGCCGAGACAAATGTCAATCGGTCGTGGCAAATTCGGACGTATTTGTGAACGATCGACTGTACAGTCTCACAGGGAACTGCATAATCGATCGGGATTTTCCAACACGTCCGATCATCGATTCATCATTGACGATTTAGGTCTGTCACGGCTGGCCACCCCACACCAGGAGATATTTTCGGAACCGTGAATAGGTCGGTCGGCCAAAATAACTTAGGAAAGGGAGAGTTAAGGGAAGCTCCCCCATTCTTATATGCATAGAACAGGAGTTGGGACTTCTGGGTAGTTTCTGTGATTCCATAGCAGCCCCTAAAGAAATGCGATATATGCTAAGCAGCATTCCCTGAGCTAATTGCAGATCCAGAGGGCAAGTTACAGACCAGTTTTGGCTTTATTGAACCATCATAAGTGTAGCGTCTGGTCTGAAGTGTGATCAAGTAAGATAGGCAATTCCCCTTATTAATTTAGTTATAATGTATCCAATCTCTCTTTATTAATTTAGTTGCCCTTCTCTGAACTGCTTCCATTTCCAAGACTGGGATTCCAAAACTGCACCGCATATTCCAAATGAGGCCTTACCAGTGCCTTGTAAAGAGGGAGAATAATATTTTTCTCTCTTGAATCTATTCCCCTCTTTATACAAGACAATATCTTGCTAGCTCTAGCTGTTGCTACCTGGCATTGTTTGCTACAGCTAAGTCTGTTATCAACCAGAACCCCCAAATCTTTTTCCATTAGAGATTCACTCACAGTGTTTATAGTTACCTGGCTGTGAATGATTACCGTTTTAGAATATTGGTATTACATTGGCTTTTTCCAATCCAGAGGCGTTATATTTTATCATTTTATGACATTGAAACAGTTTTGATTTGGGTTATTTCCTTTAGTTTAGCTTCTCTCCAGCCAGGTAGAGACTTTTCTTTCGTTCCTCAGGGGCGGTACTACATATATTTGCTTCCCCTAGATCCAATGAACTATTAGCTCTTTTTTTCTTGAGTGGCATTGTATGGCATCACAGATTACATAGTGCGGCACATTGACAAATATATCAGAATAAATAAAGCTGTGACTATAATCAGGATATTCTCAGTGGTTGCAAGATGATTGGATGTTGGACCAAAGAGTCAACAATTCCCAAAGATCCTCAGTGTCAGTCGGACAGGAATTTAACTGTAAAGATTGTAACGCTGTTTGCCCCATAAAACCAAGTTGGATAAATGAGCTTGGTGTCGCTTTTCATATCTGTTCTGATGCTATTTCTATTCCGTCTCTCTGAGGGGCTGTTATTACGTTTTATGTTTTTTTTTGTAAGAAAACGGTTCCACGGCCCATTCCAGCTAATTAAACCGCGGGATCCGACATTTCTGGGAGATTTTTCAATCAAAAGTTATTGCTTATAAAATTTACAGCGAAGAAAAATTTTGCAGATAAATTGCGACGATACTTTTCACCTGTGTGTCCAACGGCAGCAATAAAAATCTGGGTCCCACGGCCCCCGTTCTGACTTGGGCTGCGAATAAGACGCTTACGTTTAAACGATTATAAAATTCGAATGAAAAATCCCTAAGAAATGACAAAACCTTCATTTAATCAGTTCAGCTGGTGAATTGGATTGAATTGGAAAGGGGGAAAATCAACAGACACAGACGTAACAATCCCCAAATTTAATGAATCACACTGGAATCGATGGGCGACATCTCTATGGACCCTCATCCTTCCTACTAGTAGAAGTAACAGGTTGTATTTAACATGTGTATTGTATAAATATAGTGTATTATTATATTCCAAACTGTGTGTTATATGCTGAAAGGTGAATTTACTGATATATACACAGGAGCTAACAATCTATTTATTGGACTGTATGGAAGGTAATGTACACAGGAGATAACAATCTATTTATTGGTCTGTATGG